>CM074189.1:45723931-45848931 GCA_037179385.1 Holothuria scabra
GGTACAAAGACTCTCAAAGAAAATGAGCATGAAAGGCAAATAGAAGCAACTTGAGTATACAAATTCTAAAGTTGATTGGGAGCCAGTGGAGTTCCTTGAGGATTGGAGTTGTGTGGCAATTCCTTCCTTTCTTCTTTACAAGTACGAGCAGCACTTTTTTGTATCTTCTGGAAGCTTCTTAGTACTTGAATCAAAGAGGTCCGACAGAAGCAAATTAATAAAATCAAGCCTTGAAGGTGCCTGCTTATATTAAGTGTATGGAAAAATGGAAGCAACATCAGAAAAGCGTGGTCAGAAAACAATAAATTCAGTTTTTCACAGACAAGTTTTGGTTGGTTGTAAGCCACATGTTATTAAGCAGTGTTAATAGTTTCCATTTTTGGGGAAGACAAATGGCACAGAAATCCCTATCAAAGGCCAAAAGAAGTTGAGTATTGTCTGCCTAATGATGGAAATAAATATCATGACTACAAAATAATATCACTTAACTGCAGCAAGATATAAAGAAAACAAAACAGGTCCAAGAACAGAACCCTGTGGGACCACCAGTAGATCATACAGTGTAAGGACCATTTTATTTGTTCCATAAAAGACTCTGCTTTAATCCAGATGACATTAAAGCTTTATCTGGCATTTGCTATGGCTCAGATCTGGTTCTGGCATAGATCTGGGTTATATCTACCCAATTTTTCCTATATTCTGCATCAAATATGACCCAGATATGAAATTCATATCTGGCCCATAAATTGAATTTCATATCATGGCCCATGTGTTGAATTTCATATCTGGCCCATAATGTGAATTTCATATCTGGCCCATATATTGAATTTCTTATCTGGCTCATATATTTAATTTCATATCTGGTCCATATATTGAATTTCATATCTGGCTCACATATTGAAATTTCATATCATGGCCTATATATTGAATTTCATACCTGGTCCATATATTGAATTTCATACCTGGTCCATGTATTGAATTTCATATCTGGCCCATGAGTGAATTTCATATCCCGCCCATATAGGCCTATTGATTTGATGGAAGGGATACCTCTAAACTTCCATTGCCAGAAATCACCTTTACCAGGCTTGTGCCCTAGGCCTACAGTACCTCTTCTGACCATCCATATGAATTCACAGAGATTTTGTTAACTTCAGGTAACGTCAAAATTAATGCAAGGGATGTAGCTGTTTCATGCCCAAGCCTGGGGCCCCTTCACAAAGAGTTACGCACGATCTTGAGTATGATTGTGCGTAACTCTTTGTGGGGCTAGACAGCCCCCAGGACTTTCTTTCATGCTGTGCATATTGTAATGGTACCTCAGGTCCTAACACCTAAGAGTGTTGCGAGGATATAAATGTTCGCATTGCTAGTGAAGATGGGTAAACTGCTTTTACTTTCTGTAACTTTTAATTTAAACATTTTCATTCCTTCTACAGAATCGATGTAACAGGGAAGTATTCAAGTCTAGAGGGCGTCCCAAAAGCCCTTCTACCAGGTGTGGGGGGAAAGAAAATATTAGACTTCTGGTGGAAAGCTGTCAACACGTAAGTTAAATTAAAATTTCTTCTCTTCTCTCAATAGATTGCACTGATTGAAAAAGTTCCTTCTTTCTGACAGCTGACAGAAAACTGTTTCTTCCTTAATTCAGTAGGACTTTACAAAGACATTAGACACACAGGAATACACAGATAGGGTATTACAGCACATTCAGACTGAGGAACATGTTTTAGGTACACATTTTAAGTTTGGTTATTGCTTTCCATAATATACTAGCTTTGATGAAATGGCAGTACTAGCTGCATGTACAGTTACAAGGTTGTACTGTAGGACAGTAGTCTGGACACGGCTTTATTTCACCTAATGTAAGTACTGCACATACTGTCCTTCTAGGTCTTTGTTAACATTCCTCATTTTAAGGGCACGAACAGTCATCCCAAATTGAAGTAGTGTAGTACAGTAGATTGTCCAGTTTCATCATTGGCTGTTGGGAGTCATGTGACAAAGTTTTTTCCCTTCAAATGTGAAAGTTACTAGAAATAACTGCTTGCTTAAAGAAAGATACTATGAAGAGAAATAACACAAAAATCATGCTTTTTAGCTTTTTTTTTCAAAATTTTTAAGTTTTTGGGGGACTGTTCTTTACCTTTAAAGGCCTAATTCTTTCACCCCAAACAGTGCCGATTCTTACTTAAGCCCATCCCACAGTTATCTGAAATTCATCCTCATCCAGACACAGTCTGAGTTTATTGCTTCAGGGTGAGTATTAACAGGCTCAATGTGTATAATTCAAAACACTCTCAGTTAATGCTGTGTAATACAAGCTGTGGCACTTTGCATTGTTTGAATTAGCTGTCAATCAAAGAGCTGAGCCAATCGAGAATTTTGGTACAACCCTACCAAAATTGCAGTTTGGGAGTGAGAGGGTGGGGTGGACTTGATAGGATGGGGGTGGATCTGCTCTGATGAGAGATACGTCACAACCATATTGTCCAGAAACTTTCCACAGCAATAAAATTGTATTTTTAGCTTTTAACACTTGCAGTTACATTGTCCTTTAAAATTTAAACCCCTCCCCTCTTCCCTCCACCCCATACTGTACTGTAATGTGGATACTGCTTACCCAAGTACAGTGCTGTGCACAATACAATAAAGTACAGTATGGTAGGGTACAGTACAGTAGGCCTTCCATACTGTAAAAGTATGTAGGATTTTCATTGGTTGTCTACTTGAAGTTGTGCTATGTACTGTAAGTGACCCTGCCAATTAATCGATTCCAAGTGATCACCTATGCAGTATTTACTAAGGGGTTCAAGTCATCTGTTATTAAATCCTTTTAAATCCACCTGAGTGCACTTTTGCTTAGGCTACAAATAAATGGAGTCTCCGTGAGCGGCTATTTAGAGCTCATAGGTCCAATTAGCTTCAGCATCACCTTTGCTGTTCATGACTCAATGATTGCAATGGTCTGTCCATCTGTAAAGTATAAAACATTCAAAGTCAGGAAGAAATGAAGACTTATCTCTTTTTGCCTGTTACCTGAATGGCATTCTTACTCTCAAAAAACATTGCTTGAATTAGGCAAAACTTGCACTGGAGTTATACGAACATTTAATCTTGACGTTATACGTTTGCCATATATTTTGATTTTTCTTTATTTTCCAGTAAAAGATTTGCTATTGATTTCCACATTTTTTAAATCAAAATTACAGACAGCATTCATCGAGTTGATTGTAAAATTTTAATCAGATAATTCTATATCTGTTTGTTCTCAGGAGACAACTTTTCCTAGTGAAGTCTTCTTAGTAACCAATGCAGACAAGTAAGTCCTGAAATAAATTGTACAGTAGCATACAAGTTTGACAGTATTACCCTAAGTTACAATCATGGGTTAAAAAATTGGGAATTTGGTCTGGAGGGAAATTTTGTCAATATGCAAGGGAATTTCCTGTTCTGTATGTACATAAATCTGTAAGGAGCATTATGTGAAATTGTAACTCCCTTTCTGGGAAAACAATCCCATTCTTTTCTAAGCCCTTGTTACAATATGTAGGTTCAGCAAAGTAAGTAAGAATTATGAAGGATTTAGGACTGGATTCTGAGGGTAATAAATTATTCTTCATGAAATAGAACAGGAGCTGAACATCAGTTATTTGTACCTGTTGCTCTGAGCTAAAGTAAAAAAAATGATCACAGTATCAGAATTCACTGCTTACCTTTTGCCTACATGACAAAGTTTTTGTTGTTTTAGGTTAATATTTAAGTCTTTACAGTTAACACTCACTTCACACCCACACTAAGTCTATGGGAACCTTTTTTCTGTACTGTATGTGCCTAACGTCACTAAACGATTACCGCCAAACGTTAACAAATTGTCAAAAATTATCAAAAATTTCACGACAAAACAATCTGAAAAAGACCTCACCCAGAACATCCCAGAAGTACTACTCTGTTGCGCGTATGTTTTGTTCCAAACCACATTCACAAAACCCCATTTGGAATGGTTTTTACCCCATTTGTAGCTCATCTTATGAAGATGATCTTGTCACTATCGCTGCTCGCATTTGCTTGAGGCTGGCAGAGATTCCAAGCCTGTGCTGAGTTGAATATGGTGCAAACTTTTTTAAAAATACGACACGTTCAGAAATAACGGAGATATTAAATTTTTTTTCTGAGGGCTGTTTTGGGGTGCAATTTTTTTTGAAGTGATTTCATGAAGGATTTTTTGACAGGATTTTTCAGGAATTAAAAAAACAAACCGCAGACATGCAAAAATCTTTTTCACTTTTTAGTATCTTTTGATCTGTAAACTATTAACATAAAGTATAGTCAAAGCAGGGTTTTTATTTTTGTGCCCACACAATTTTTTTGTAAATTTTATGTATTTTTCCACTTTTTGCACTTTTTTTAGGAGACTCCATACAATTTGGCAGGATTTTCCCCAAAATTCTATCGAGGACACCACCCAAGAAAAATTATTATTAGACAGAATCTCTCTTTGTTCCCAATCATTCGATACCAAGGGGAAGGCTGTAGGATGTAAGGGGTTGTTTTGTGAATTACCTACAAAATGGGTAATATTTTGGAAGGTATGGATCAGACCCTGTCTCCCATAATCCCCCTCCTTAACACGCACTGACCCCCTAATCCCCACTTTGAGTCTTCTGTTGGATTGAATGCTATTCTAAATATCTCATCTTGTGTTATTTACAAAAATACCTATCATTGTCAGTAGTTATGAGTAAAGTTTCAGTTTTGTTGCTTTTATTCAGACCGGATAGTGCTTGAGCAAGTAGAAAAATTATCAGGGTTAGTGGAAATTTTATCATTGCAAAATAGAAATTTATCAGAGCAAGTGAAAAAAATATCAAGGCAAGGGAAAATTTATCTACAATTGAAATTTATCTGGGCAGAAGTGAAAATTTATCAGAGTTAGTGAAAATTTTATCATTTGCAATTGAAAATATATCATTGCAATTCAGAAATTTATCAGAGCAAGTGAAAAAATTATCAGGGCAAGGGAAAATTTTTCTTTGCAATTGGAAATTTATCTGGGCAAATACGAAAATATATCAGGGGTTAGTGAAAAATTTTATCATTGCAACTGAAAATATATACAGTATCTATCATTGCAAGTTGAAATTCTTACTCAGAGCAAGTGAAAATATTATCCAGAGCAAAAGAGAAAAAGATTTATCAGGGCAAGTGGAAATTTATCTTTGCAATTGGAAATTTTACTGAGCAGAAGTGAAAATTTAGGGCAAATAAAATTTTAGGGGAGCAAAGTAAAAAATCTAATGCCACTTTCCCATTGGACCTTAAAATGGTTTTAAAATTTTGTTTTTGGGATGCAATAAGTACCAGGGAATATTTCTTATTAGAGTAGAAAGGATTCACCAAGTTGAAGGTTCACTAGATCAATGATGGAAGGAATTTGACAATGGAGAGGGTTCCACTAGAGCTTGAAGCGTTCACTACAGTAGAGATCTAGGTTGGTAGGTGAAAGGTCTTCTTTACAAGTGGGTGAAACATCCTATTAGGTAGAACCTTTATTGTAAATGTTTGATTCAGTGAACATTCAGTTTAATTCATTGAACATTCAAATCTAATGAACCATCATTGGTCTGAAGTGAACATTCAACCCAAAACGAATCCAACTCAAATATCCACTCTGCAACTTTCGATAAAAATATTTGCAGCCCCTTTTTTTGCTTCTCCAATATGCCAACTCTTATCTACTGCAGAAGCGTAGGAGGGTGGGGGAAAGGGCATTAATAGTGGTAGACTATCCTTGGGACTGGTATCCCCTTTCAAACCCAATTAAATGTTATTTCAAATCCTACTGCTAGACACATTTCAGTGGATAGGAATCTGTCTTGTGTGGTAAACAAACATTAGGTACTCTCACTGGTTTATGGCTAAAAATAAGACATATTTTCCTCTTTGACTTCAATCTTTTATTAGTCTTTCAGATAAAATCAAATAAATGCTGAATTTACAAGTAATAAAATACACATATGTTAAACCTTGTGCAAACAAGATCACTGCCTTTCTTCCTTTTAAAGACAAACCAAAAAGTGTAAAGATTCAAATGGAACTAAAAATGATTGTTTCATAATTTTCTTTCAAAGATACAAGTATTTTGAGCGATGGAGCAACGGCAAATGACTTCCCTGTTGATAACACATTATAAATGATGGGTACTACCACACATGTATCACAGCAGGTGAGTTTATACAGATCCAAACATGTTGCATAGTGTGTAACATTACTTTACTCACCCGCCATTTAAGGTTACCACTGTACATCTTCTGATAGAGAATAGCTCAGCTGTATATATTACCCAAAAGGTTTGTACAGGTCACTAAAGTCCTCAAAAGTCAGGGAAAACTTTGAAGTTTGGAATTTCCATGCTGGAAAAGGATTCTAGGAGAAAATGAGCAATTTTTGAAAAAAGGTCCTGCAGAAAAAGTTCTGATGGATTCATAATGACCACTTATAATGCTTAAGAGGACTTACTGTACTTGGGGAAAGAAAGTTTTTGAACCCAGACTGCATTCCTCTTCAGCTGTAAGGCTCCTCTCCTGTCTCCTCTGGAAATACAGACCAACAGTTGTTCACTTACTACCATCTACTACAGTATGACTACAGTTGTCCTGTGATTTTCATAGGGAGATAGGAGGGGGCCTTCAGCAGCTGAAGAGGAATCCTGATCTGGAGTTCAGTGCTTTCTTTCTACCCCAAGTAAGTCTTCCTGAGATTGGGAAGTGGTCACAGTGAATTCCATCAAATTATCAATTAAGACTCATGACCAAATGAAATCAGGCAGGTTATGAGCCAACTCCATCACCTTTAACAGTAATACAGTCCTGGAAAAAGTTAGACAATTTTTAAGCGCAGATGGACTTATTGTTCTGATGTCTCAATGTTCAAACACTTTTTTAATTTGTGTGTGAAATAAAAGATTTGGAAATATGGGATGGTGACAGTTTGTAAAGGTCCACAAAATATCAAATAAATGTCTCTGGAAATAAAATTGTGGTTACTTATCTGGAACAGTGCAACAGGGACAAGCATATTGATAAATTTTTTCATGCTGATGATCTTAACTTCAATAATGGTAAAACAAAGAAAAATACAACAGATCTCATACCTTATTTCTGTTTACACTCGCATCTTTGTCTTTTCTGGACAGAACATTAAAGTTTTAAGTTTGACATTTAATACATTTTTTGGCAGATTGGGGTCAGTGGGGGACTTTGACCTGGTTCTGAGGAACAAAAATGTCCAAGATGATGTGTTGTTGGTTGCTGGGGACATGCTCTTTCAAGATCATAAGTTTGACATTCTTCAAGTGGTACATTACTTCAAAAGAAGGTAATATAAGTCTTACTGTAATAAGTGCCTTGACTTCATGGGCTTTTTGCTGCAAAACTCTAACTTGACATTGCTGTACATACTTGTTGAAAGTTACCTGCGAATAACACACTGAAGTAGCTGTTTTGGACACATGGACCTAGGAGGGCCTCCCCCAACAAATCAATAGGGTGGCCTGATAATTTTACCCAAGTTACCACGCATTGCCAGTTTTGTAAGATTAGGCAATGGGGAATGCCTGTCATGTACAGCCTGCCAGCATGGCCAGAACCCTGATTACAATACATCAACATATGCTTGTCATGTTGTGTCTTTCAAGTTCTAACATTGTTCCAGAGCCCCTCATTGCCATTAATGACAGATGTGGAATATGTGAGAAGCAGGCTCATAAATTTATTGGCTTGAAAAATTACTTAGAATGATAGTCTGTCAAAGTTTCTAGCAATTTTTGGTTTCGATGATAAGAGAAACCAATGCAATCATGATGGCGTGTGTGTGTATATATATGTGTGTGTGTGTGTGTGTGTGTGTGTGTGTTTGTGACACTTTGCTCATTAACACGATATCTCAAGATAGGAATGTCTGACAGTTTTCAAACTTGGTACACAGATGAGCCATATAGAGAGAAAGAACCCTATTGTTTTTGGTGGAGGCCAAAGGTCATTTGGGGTCACCAGGGGTCCAAGTCTGCAAACCTTGTTAACGTGATATCTCAAGGTAGGAAACTTGGATAGATTTCATATTTGGTATGTAAAAGGGTTATAGTCAGTAAACAGTCCCTAATGTTTTTGGCAGAGGTCAAAGGTCATCCAGGGTCACCGAGGGGTCAAAGTCTGAAAATCTCGTTAACACAATATCTCAAGATAGGAAGCTTGGATAAATTGCATATTTGGTATGTGGATGCGTTATGGTCAGGAGATGGTCCCTATTGTTTTTGGTGGAGGTCAAAGGTCATCTGGGGTCACCAGCGGTCAAAGCCTGAAAACCTTGTTAACGTGATATCTCAAGGTAGGAAACTTGGATAGATTTCATATTTGGTATGTAAATGCGTTATAGTCAGTAGACAGTCTCTAATGTTTTTGGCAGAGGTCTAAGGTCACCCAGGGTCACCGGGGGTCAATGTCTGAAAATCTCGTTAACACAATATCTCAAGATAGGAAGCTTGGATAGATTTCATATTTGGTATGTGGATGTGTTATGTTCAGGAGATGGTCCCTTTTTTTTTTTGGTGGAGGTCAAAGGTCATCTGGGGTCACTGTTGGTCAAAGTCTGAAAATCCTGCTCATGCGAAATCTCAAGATAGGAAACTTGCATAGATTTCATATTTGGGTATGTGGATGCATTATGGTCAGAGGATGGTCCCCATTGTTTTTGGCAGATATGAAAGGTCCCCTGCCCTCCAGGGGACAAAGCCTAGAAACCTTTTTAAATATGATCTTTCAAGATAGCTGCTGTTTGTCCATTTGTATGTCTGTTGTTTGTATGTCTAGCTATGTATGGCTTTTATGGAGATCAAAAGGTCATCTGGAATGACAAAATTATTTTTTGAACATGCTAGTATAACATTTGAATGAGAAGATAATGGTGCATGATGGCACTCTTTGAAACGGAACATTTATGTATCATCGAAACCTCAATGCATTTTTGCATTCTGGTCTTCATGAAGCATTAAAGACATACTGTACTGCAATGGAATTGAAAAATTCTTGGACATCATTTGAAGTGAAGCAGTGTACAGTACTTAGTCCCTTCATTTAGGCTCAAAGAACCAACACAATTTTATTAAGGTCATTTAACATAATTTATGAAATCTTGGATGCTGCTATGATACCTCTTCTTTTGTATTTTTTTTCTTTCTTTGTACTCAGGGAGTGTTACTACCCATCAAGCCTATAAATGTTTCTTAGAGCACTTCCTTTCACATTGTTATTAAAAATTTAATCTGTGTAGTAATAACCCCCTAATGTCATTGATGCACTCTATAGAAAAAAAAAAATAAAGAAATGACTGAATGAAATGAAATCCACAGTGCCTTATCATTGTTAATATTCTTTTGTATAAAGGTGTGGCTTCAGGACTTCCTTGAGTGGAGGTCAAGCCTTTCCAGTTGGGTAGGGGGAGGGAGGGGGAGGGAGGGGGAGGGGCAGGGAGGGCAAATAACCCTGAAGCCTAAAACAGGTAAGTCTTGAAAAAGATGAGGAAAATTTGTTATCACTGCATGCCAAAAATTTTAGGATTGTTTTATGAAGAAATTGAAAAATTGAGTATTACTGAAGATGTTTGGAAAAGTTTGTTTTTTTTTCTTCTTGAAAAAAGGGTGGTTTTAAAGAAGATTTTAACCCTTATATGAAGGGAGTGAGACTGCACAGCTTGCTATGAAGAAAATGAAGCATAATGTGTTCCATTGCTTTGTACAATCATATACACTGAGATTTGTTGCTTCGATCTTTGTTGTAATTGATTTGTCTGTTTTCATGTTGGGTTTTCATTTCAGTCAGGAGAACTTGCCATATACTACGAGATGGAAGACACAGAATCTTGTACAACTCATTGGAATAGTGGAGGTGCGTCACACTACTAACAGGTTAGAACTTTATAATGATAGTGAATAGTATAGTGTATGAAAAGCAGTTTAATAAAGGTAAAGGTGTATCACACTGCAAACCTGAATATAGTGTTAATGCAGTTAAAGTGTGTCACACTACCAACAGGTAAGATTTTATACCAAGAAGTGATAGTGATAATGAAGATGGTGTATCAAATACAGTTAATACTGTTACACTTCCAAAGAATTTGGATCGGGTTGCAATTCAATTTTTTGGAGTATTAATTAAAATCTCCCCATCTCTGGTTGGAAAGAGCCAAAAAATTGGCCAACCAGTGTAAATATATGGTTCGCATTATAGGTCTTTGACAGAGAAATGTTGACTGATCTTTCTGTGACATCATATCAACCAACAGCTTTAATTCAGAAGTTAGTAATTTAGTATAAATTTGATTTCTCAGTCCTGCAATAACAATTTATACACAGGTCACCAATTTTGGGTTCCTCCCAACCAGAGAAGGAGAAGATTGTAACTAATACTCACAAAGATGGGGCTGGGATCAGATGGGAATCCGTTGTAGTGTTGTCATGGCGTTAATGTGTGTCTTACTACCAACACTCTAGAACTCACACAGGAGGTGATAGTGATACTGTAGATCATTGTGGTGTACTAAGTTGTATTATAGTAGTGTGTCACACTAAGAACAGGTTAGAACTAGAACTGTGAGGTGATAGTGATAGATCATTGTAGTGTAGCATAGTGTATTAATATAGTGGAAGTGTGTCATATTACCAACAGGGTTAGAATTTACAATAAAGAGGAATAGTAAAACAAAAGTAAAACTGTTTTATCATTGAAGCAATTAGTCAAACTTTTAACAGTTTGAAATTTTTATCAAATATCTACAGTGACAGCACATTAAAAGAGCATTGAAGTGTATTTTTATACCAAGAACCAAGACATTGAAAACTTTAAAAGGAATTTCATATCATATCTTTATCATGTTTTACTGGTAAAGACCCTGAATATTCGGAAAATTTGTGTGAAGACTGGTAAATCTCGAGCAACCATGTAAAGTATGTTGTAGAACAGGGAATGTAAAGGTCAATGGGGATCACTAACCTTCAGAAGATGGACTTGAATTCTGATATCTTTTTTTTTCTGCTCTTTATTACTAGAATCACAAAATTTTATGAAAAGCCAAAGATGGGGATACAACCTCTAGACTTGCCAGTGTCGTGTTTTACTGCTTCCGCAAAAAACATTACCCACAATTCCCCAGTACCTAGAATGTCATCCAGATATCAATGAAAGGAACTTTGGAAATTATATGGTGAGTAGACATTAGTCACTATACTAAGGGATTGTTTACTTTGCACTAAACATGTTAAGAACTATTAATCTGATTTTTTATGACCACAAAAATATTTTGGATTGTCCCCTTATCTCTACAGACAGTTGAAGGATATTCTGACATATCAATTTTAAACGATACGTTTGCCCTAGTTGTTCCATGGCTCACACAAAAATACTCAATGTGTATGACCTTGAACAATATGAACACACTACAAGCTATTGCAAAATTTTTTGAGAAACCTTGGACATGTAGCTATGCTAAATTAAAGTATTGCATTTGTTAGACACTTTATTGAATTTATCTCTATTAACATATGATCAGGTGTAGTTCTATAAAAGAAAGGTAGGCCTTCTTGAAAAAAGTGGTAGCTGATGAGCAGTAATTATGACAAGTTTGTTCACCAAAACGATTATGCATGCAAAACCACATCTTAGCTACACTCTGATTCAAATCCTTCACACCTATTCACCAAAATGCTTTCATACTGTGGCATTTTTAATTGCACATGTAAAAGTGTACCTTGTAATTCCAGCTGTCCACTATAGGTTTTGGCTATCTCAAAGAAGGCCAGATCTCTCCCTGGCAAAGGAGTGTAAAAGTGCCAAGGCTGCACAGCCTGGACTCCTATAGTATTAAACTTAGTCTTTGCCCTTATCAAAGATTTAACAGGCTTGCACAGAATCAAGAAAAGAAAGTTTTTTATTAAAGGGAAAAATTGTGTTTGTTTTACAAAAATGGTATTTTGAAAACTAGTATTTTAACATTTTATGATATTCTAAATAAGGCAGACAGAAGGAAATCCACTAACATTTTCTGGAAACAACGTTTTGACCCCAGCTTCTGAAGGTTCTGTGGGTGTCACTTCTATAACACTTCTACAGCATAGCATTTGGGAGGGATAAAGCTATTGCCAGAGCTACTAGGCAGAATTACTAGGCATCTGTTAATTTGATGGCATATACCATTTTGTGAAGACAAAGAACCATAGGTAATTTTTCTCAGTTCTGTGAGTGACATTTTCAAGTTTTTTTTTCCATCAACATTGAGCCAAGTATCAATCAGTTTTAAATGGTCATTCATTAATTTTAAGGTGCTAATCAGTTTTAGTTTTAAAAGTGGCACCATTTTAATCTAAGAAGGGAGTGTCCATTTCTTAGAATGCAGTTAACTCTGCTTGGCTTGATAGTCAAATAAAAGAAAGTTAGAAGGCATCCATCCATTCTTCAGACTGACAAAGTTAATTTCCAGACTGGAACCCAGGATTGGTTCTTGGGGTGCCTTAGAGGGTAGCTTCCATTCCAAAACCCAGGCTCCCCTTCCCCCAGAAAAGAAAGGGTATAATTTTGTTGTGAAGGCATACTTTATCTGTTTAAATCCTTCCCTCCCCCTCCTCCCTCCCCCTTCAAAGAGATTATGTTCCTAAAACTCTGCCTGGCAATGGTACCCAAAACTGCAAGTCTTGTTAATTAGGTTTCATAGTGTGCAGGACTCTTTCCTGTACCTTAAAGAGCCTGTTTACCCTGCCTGTTGTGAAAAGACATCTAAACAGAGAACTTGAACTTATTTGCACCTTTTTTGAAATGATATTTGAACCTAAAGGGATAATCCTCTCACCCCAAACTACACTTCTAGTATAGGGTAACAGAAACTCTCAATTGGCTCAGCTTTTTGATTGACTGCTAATTCAAACAATGCAGAGTACCAAAACTTATATTACACATCACGAACTGTTCTGATAGTGTTTTGATTATACACATTGAGCTTTCTATATTCACCCTGAAGCAATAAAATGAGATTGTGTCTGGAGGAGGGTGAATATCAGACAGTTGTGGGAGGGGCTTAATTAAGAAGGTTAGGAGAATTGGTACTGTTTGGATCTAAGCTGACTATATAAAACACATAGCTTGTGTTTAACAGACAAACTGATTAGAAACTGAGCCGTAAAACTTTATCTAATTAACTAACAAAAAAGCAAACTAGCCTGCAGTGAGGGTTGTAGCTTCTGTGGGTGGTGCTGGCTGGACGCACCCAGCTCTCGATATTACTGTCAGGCCTTGCAGGCAAACACACGTCTCCCTGCCCACCACAAATCTGCCAACCAAGACATAAAACTAGCCCCAAATTTACTCCCTGAAGTAAAATGAGGGAAAAATGAAAAATTAATGGCTGAAAAATGAGGTAAATGTTATGAGGTAGAGTGAGGCACTTTTGACAGATCAGACAATTACCCAGCTCTCAAATTTGGCTAGCTACAGTACAACCCTACCTGCAGTATAGCCATGTATATGTAGTGTCTAGTCTACAACATGAATACCTTGACAATCTCTTGTTAATGAAATTTTGCTCTCTCTCTCTCTCTCTTTAAACCAACAGCAATGGCTGGTGAATGAGTCTGACATTCCAGTGTATGGAGTAAAATTACCAACAGGTTTCCAACTGATTGGTCACGTGGTGAGTTTATTTCTGTTCAACTATAGCTTTTCGTACAAAACTTATGAATATGTTGCAATTGTTACTAGCAAAGAGATCTTGGTCAGTCAATGTTGCTTTTTTAACCACCTTAACATTACACATAGCATAACTGAATGGTCAAGTGGTTGGGGCATATTTGCAGCAGGGAAGTCTAGAGTTTGAGTCCTGGCCATGCCATTCTCAAGATCGACTTATAAAATGGAATCTACTACTTTGGATACCTTGAAACATTACACATAACATATTAAGTGCATGGTCAAGTGGTTGGAGCATCCAACTTGCATCAGGGAGGTTTAGAGTTGGAGTCTCGTCTGGGTTGAGTTGAAGACTTTTAAAATGGAACCTTGTACTTCTTCTATTGTGCTTGGTGGTCAGCACAAGCAATAGAGTAGGGAAAACAACCAGTGAGCCACAACTGGAAAAAAGGGCTATAGCCAACTGGATTTAATCGGTTGTTTAGAAACCGAATCGTTAAAGTCTCACCTCATAACCATTTAGAAAATAGACCAGTTTGTGAAGAATGTTATAGGACATGGGATGCCACTTTATCATAATGATAAGACATAGCTGTTAACTCTTTTAAGATATTGACACCCCTACTACAAGGAGAATGGAACTAAATTTGCTTGCCTTGCCCTTTACATGGTGTTGTTTTATTGTGGATTCTACAAGGCAAGGTGTTCAAACATTCCAATAGGACCTCATGCCAATGGCATATAGTCTATCCATTCTTTAAAAGAAGCTGAGGCAATTTGCCCATGTAATATTATATGCCATAACCCCTGAAAGGAACTGAAAGTATTTAAAGGGAAGTTGAAGCAAAATTTTATTTTCACATGTGAAAAAAGGACCAGATCCATGCAGTGTGGTGAAATTTCCATTCAAAGTGGACATGTATTTCTTGACATACCAGCAAATCAAGTTGCAAGATTTGTGTTCCAAAGTGATCTTGAGGGCAGTAGAGACAATATCACTTCCTCACATTGACAAGGAATGCTTTGTTTCTCTTTGTTTTTTCAGACTATTGTGTTGACCTTGATGTCAATAAGAATAGGACCTCCCTATTGGGATTGCAAAGTTTTAAAATTTCTCCAAGCCACCTATGCAATCACATTTTGATGATGTGGGATTGTTAAGGAGAAAATAGGCTGTAAATTTTAAAGAAAAACAAAAGACTGATCATTAATGTGGGGATGTGATGTCATATGTGCTTGCTTCAAATTCACTGTTTGTTGAAAATGTGACAGCTTTTCGTCCTCATATCTTGAAAACTTCACATCAGATTTCAATGCAAATTTCACCAAAATGCTTAGGATAAGTACCCCTCTAACATATTAAAACTTGATATGACCTTAAACTCTTCTTTTAATGTTAAAATTACTGCTCATTATTAAAATGGAATTGTTTTGTTTCAAGGAAGCCATTAACCAGATTTTTTTTATCTCATGAAATCCTTTTTGAAAGGCCCCTGAAATATGTCTGTACTGCATTTTTCAGTCTGGTTTTAGCGGAACATTTTATATCTTTTTAATTCAATGAGGTGGTATTTTATTTTACAGACTTTAGCTGACTATGAGAAGTGGCTGACATATTTTTCGGACAAAAAGTCCACTCAGAAGACTCTGCAGCCGTTTACATCTAAAGCTTTTGCTAGGTGAGGGAAATGCCATATTTAAGTTTTTGTGTGATGCAAGGTATCTTCCCTTATTACAGGCGATTGTAGGTTGGTTCGAGCTCACCTGAAGTTGGGCCTTAAAGCTAGCAATATATCTTGCCGTCTTTAAGATGGTTAAAAAGATATAATTACATCAAAACTTGTAAGAGGCAGCTTTGAATGGAGGCAGTAAACAAGGGACAGTAATAGAAAAATACTGATTAACATTGAATATTATGTAGCCTTCTTACGTTTGAATTTTGCTTATAAAGCATAATTCAAACGTGAAGAAGGCTACATAATATATAAGCTAGATTGTTACATATGCATACCGTGTAGAAATTGACCCACAGTGATAAGGTTTGAGTCCCTGCTAGGAACCCTAAGTTTGGCCTGGATAACATGCCTTTAGGGCCATCATGCTGTAATGTAGATTGTTTGTCACTAGGGACGTGGCTACAGTTGGCTGTGCTTGGGGGGGGGGGGGGGGTGACACCCAGCACTTGATATCCCCTCCCAGCACTTCAGGCAAACACACATCTCCCTGCCCGAGACCCCAAACTAGCTGTGAATTTGCTCCCTTAAGTAAAATGAGTGAAAAATGAAAAATTATTGGCTGAAAACGTAGATGCAATGGGGCTTGGAGGTTTTTTCCTAAGATTATTCAATTACCAGGCACTCAGATTTGGCTAGCTACATCCCTCTTTGTCATCACTCAGCAATTGATGTAGCCCAAGTCAACATGCTGACTAAATACCTGCTCGAAGTCTATGACATTATTACAGGCATCTTTTATGATTTGAGGAAAAAAGGTACGTTTCAAATCTCATGTTATTTAACCATGAAAATTAGAGGACCACCTGGAAGGGTTACAACAGTATAAGTGTTCAATCTGTTTAGTATTGAAGTACATGTTTTTATAGATGTGATGTATGATGTCAGTGGTTATGACTGCTTCCTGTACTAGGCCAAGTTACAGGACATATTTTGTCATATTACAAGTGGGTAATTGTTACAGCATTTACTGTTAATGTGGTTATATTGTCACTTTTGTCAACATACTGGGACAAATTTGATACTAGCCAAATGATTTTAAGACTTTGATTCTCTCCTCTAAGAAACCCGTAAAAATCAGAATTTGCCAATTTTCTGTCTTAAAAAGTGTTTTTTCACTCCCTGTGCCTAGTTTATTATTTGCTAAATGTTCTGTTTTAGGATATGACAATGTGTAGGATAGGGCTTTGCAGTTTCCTGGCTGCAAGAATGGAACCAGCTTTCTATAAAGGTTGAAAGCATAAAAAATTGGTCTTTTTAAGTAGAAAAAGGAAACATCTTTTCACATGTCCTGTTAATGGTTATTGTAGCTTTCGTTGTTAAGTGTCACCTGTAATTACTCCCTTGACTTCTGTAGGTCAGCGCTACATTAATATTTTGTTGTAATGAAAAATGTAGTAATTTATGTTATAATTATGCTTTGATTCTTCATTTTTTTAATTCTTATTCCAGGATAGGTCTAATGGGAAATCCATCTGATGGTTTCCATGGCAAAACAATTTCCCTTTCCATTAAGAATTTTTGGGCAGAGGTCACCATCATTGAAAGCAAGGAGTTGGTAGGTACACATGTCTTCATGACTTGCAGTCGAGAGCTCAGGTCGTGAGATTGAGTCCCGCTGGGTCATACCAAAGAACTTAAAAATGGAACTTACTGCCATTTTGCTTGTTGCTCAGCATAAGCAATGGAGTAGGGAAAACAAGCTAGTGAGTTGTAAAGTTCTGGAAAAAAGGATGTTGCTAGCCTGACCTATACTAGCTGATTAGAACTGAGCCAAAAACCATCATCAATGATTCCAGAATTTTTCATGATATTTCAGAACTTAAAGATTGCAGTGACATACATTTTTCCTATAGAAACATCCTCAAGAAAACCTTTCTTTAGTAACTGTAATGCAGATACCCACAAACTCCTTCTCACTCTTAATTCAGAAAGTATATTTAAATTTCTACTGACCCTGTAAAGGCAAAGAATTATACAAATCAGTTGCCCAGTTTGGAATTCCTTTACATTTTCATGTTTTTATGTTGCATTGTTAGCCAACTTGGGGTTATCAAAAAAAAAAAACGTACGTGCAGAACTGTTTCCTTTCATCATTCATTTCAACATTACAATGCAAATTACATATAAGCTTCAACTTTGTTTTGTAATATTTTATCAGTCCGGTAATAATTCCCACTCCACAGAAGTTTCCATAGCAACAGTATAATGAACTATTCTTTCTATAGTATTTTACCTTTCTTTTAATACCCTGAAGGTGTTGGTACCACATCCTCTCAATGACCCCACAGAGTTTGGTAGTCTGGGAGATCTGCACGGAATCAGTCGAAAGGAAGGTTATTTTGGAGGACTAAGGCTACTGCAAGCAACGTGCAAGAAGTTTTACCAATACTGCTCTGAGCAAGGGTGAGTGTTACTTTTAACATATTTCAATACATTTAAAGACCAGCTTGAGGGGTGGTGTGCATCTGCTCTCTACTCAATACTTATATATATAGTATTGCAACCAATGTTGGTATTAAGGTGCAGCATTCACACAGCTGCTCTCAAAGTCCCCCTCCCCAAGTAAAATGCAAGATGGGAATTTCCCTTAATTTTTTTTTTCAGGATAAAATTAAATATGAGTCATGTACTCATACAAATTACCTCCACACAACACACAGAGCAAACTTATGGTCTCTGAATTGCTGAATGAAACAAAACTCTACAAAATGACCATACATGTGATTAGTTCCAAAAAGGACCAAGTCTAAAATTCATCCAATATATCAAAGCTCTTGTCAACCTGCCGGTGTAAATGTAGAAGAAGGCTTCACATTGCAATATATACCCTGTCTATGTGCCGTTGCACACGGACACACAATTGGGAACGCATCCCTTCCTATTCCAAATACCCAATAGAATATTAATGAATGGGGGAAATCGCCCTTCATTCATTTCTTAGTGTAGAAGCTAATTGCAACACTTTAAGACCTTACTATGAGGTGTAGTTGTACAGCAAGACTGAACAATGTTTTGTATATGCAGCCACACCCTGAATATCTATGAGTCAGTTGAAGGTGTATTTATTAGCTATGAATCAACCTTTGTTCTGATTTCATCCTTCTGCACCATGACAAACCTGTAAGATAACCTCCCTGATGTTAAAAACAAAATGTGATTTGAGGGCTTTCTTTTCAGGGCTGGGGATATCTATGTAATGCATTGCTCAATATGGAATGTATCTGTGGTTATATGGAGCAGGGAATTGCAGATAGATTGTTAGGACATCCTTTTACTAGAAGATATATTGTAACTGCATATGCTTCTAACATGCCCAATGTGAAATTTAGTCCAGCAAAATATCCATACAGTGGGCAGATTTTAGTAGAGAGTTCAATGGGTGTTTGATCTGATCTTTATCTGTCATTCCCACCACACAGCTAAGACCCACTTATTTGAAAATAAACTGTCTCACATGTGTATGTAGTGCATAAAGTTGCTTCCATCTCACAGTTCAATCTTTTGTTTACATGCTTAAAATGTTCCTGATTTTATCAGATATATCAAACAACAGACATTTATTGAACAGAATTATACTCTTCATGTTTAGTGAAGCAAGAGGGGAATAGGTAGAATAAACTCAGACGTTGGAACACAGGTATTATTGGTCCTGAAGGCACCATGATACCTGTAAGGAAGCATAATGCTACTTGTCTGGTGTTATCTCGGTACAGCCAGTCAACGTGCAGCATGGCCAGTGAGACATGGGTGTTAAACAATTGACTTTAAGGGGAAGTTTAAGCAAAAAAGAATAATTTTCACATGTGGAATAAGAAGTAGATCTACTGAATGTGGTAAAATTTCCACTCAAAAGGGACCTGTATTTCTCAAGTTATCAACAAATGAAGTTACTAGGTTTGTGTTCAAAAGTGAGATTGAGGGCAGCAGAGGTTATATCAGTTCCTCACATTGACAAGGAATGCTTTACTTCCCTTTTGTTTTTCAGGCTGTTGTGTTCACCTTGGAGTTAATAGGAATACTACCTCCCTGTGGGGAATGCAAAGTTTGTGAAGTTCTCATGCTACTTATGCAACCATATTTTGAAAATATGGGATTGTTGAGGAGAAAATGGGCTGTAGATTTTAAAGAAAAACAAAAGGCTTTACATTAATGTGGGGATACGATGTCATAATTATGTGCTTGCTTCAAGTTCACTGTTTGTTGAAAATGTGACAACTTTACTTGCTCATATCTTGAAAACCACACATCAGATTTCAAGGCAAATTTCACTTAGAATAAGAACTGCTGTAAAATATCACAATTTGATATTCTTGACCTTAAACCCTTCTTTTAAATCAGTCATGAGGGACTATATGGGGAGTGATAGTCTAGATTTCCTCATCATTAAGCATAACCTGCCTTTTTGCCACTGTGACAAGGTTCTGTTGACACAATTCATCAGTGCCCGTTGCATACTGGATGGTTTCCTGAAAGATAAGCCTGTTATCCTTGCCTGTTGAGACAGCTCAGGTTGCAAACACTTGGCTTCCACTGAACAAACAGTCCCTGGCTATTGGTCAGATTTGACCATTGTTAGGATTTTGAGGTTGGGTTCTACAGAGGTCTATTTGTTTGCATAGTGCTGGACAGTGGTGGCTACTAGTGAAACAGATCTGATAATCCTTAGTCAGGTTGACCTTACTCTAACAGCACTTTCCTAAAAGTGAGGTGTTGGTTTGAGATAGAATAGATGGTCTTTTCTGCGTAATGTGAATGGTTTAACTGACTACATTCTACATATGTGCCAACCAAAAATACGCCAAATGTATTGCATGTGCTCATATTGCCAATAAAGTAACTGCCACATTGCATGCATGTTGTGATAATGGGCTCCACATCACCAACTTAAGATTTTATTGTCTGCCTTCTGACAATGTAAAAACTTAAAAAGTAATACAGCATCTAGATGATTTTGGATGACTTTTCATTTTTCTGATGCAGATATGACATTTTATGATCAAAATAGTGAATTAGAATAAAGGCTATACAAATACTGTACATGTGAAATACAGCATTGTTTGAACAGGAGGGGATGTCTCTGTAGAATGAGTAAAGAACATGATAATTATATTTAAGAAATGATTAAAAAAAGATGCTGCAAAGATATGAGTATTTGTTGAGAAAAGTTTATAACATGATTCTTTTTTTTTTTCTGATAAACAGGATAGTGTTACCAAAGAGGAATTTCACCCTAAAATATGACACTAACATCCCCAGACAGGTGGTGAGTTGTTCTTCGTAATATTCTGAATTTTTGTAAGGAATGGTTTAAAAATTTTTTTTTTGAGCTCTAGATTGATAGATACTATAAATGAATCTGAGCAGCTAGTGAAGTGAAGCCAACCATTAGTGAGGTTCTTCAGCTTTAAATTGCCCCAATGTTTGGTCTACATGCAACCCTAAACCCAAATATTGAGTGAAATTGAGGGAAGATGTGTAGACAAATCCAAATATTCAAGTGATGGTCAGATTTAGTTGGACATAACTGGGGTCTATCAGCTTTAATGTTTCAAATTCTTTGCTTCACTGTATCATGAATAATTGTGCCTTAAAATACTCTTTGATTCCCTCAATTTCACCAAATATGAAGGTTTAGAATTGCATAAAGATAATAAAATGAAGATGATGTAATGCTGAAGGATCCCACTAATGGCTGTCTGCACTAACTTCTCGGATCTGTCTTTATAAGGTACCATCCACGGTACATGTAAGCAAAAAATTTCAAAGGTTGAAGGTGATGGACTCCATTTATGCCCATATTTGTTTATATTTTTTTCTCCTTTATTTGTTTAAAATAAAATACATGCTGCTAGAATTCAAAATTGAGCTTTTCTTGGGTGTCAAGTTATGTCTCCATGTTTCACTGCAACACAACATCAAACTCCTTTAACTTTGTTGATGTCAAGATAGTTGAACAGGAAGCTCTCTGAAAGATTTCCAATTCATAGTGATCAATTAGAAATGTATTCTGCAGAGCCGACTCTGTTTTCTCAGCTCCTCAGCTTCAAAAACCATCATCAACCAAAGTGAACAGGACTGCCTCTAATTTAAAGTGCAAACTTCGTTACCATAATATGACTTACTCATCTACTCTCCCATGAATCTTGCTATTGTTTTGAGTGAGTGTTTGTACTCTTGTAGTCATAAACTGGAAGACTTCACTAAAACATGAGATGTCTTTTCATTGTTGTGTTGCATATAACCACCTGTACAGTGGGTACTAGGGTATGAGTATTTCAATGGCATGCCAGCTCTTAAGATTAGCATGGGCTACGTCATGATGTAAATGGGACAAGATGTTGCCTTCTTGTGAATATTCACTTGTTTCACATGTTGCTATGAATATTCAAAAGAATTTGTTAGTATTCACTTTGGCAGGCATTAGGGATATGAATGAACCGGGATAATGCCATATAGCAGGTATTTAGAAATGAGGATGGGTGATAGAAGTGGGAAACTGGAACATTCCTTCCTCAGAAATTAGGCTTCTAGAAGGAAATTTGTGCAATCACAGGGAAATTGTGCTTTTTTGTTCATGAAAGTATGAAATTCCTTCCTGGGAAATAATTTCACTCCCTTCGTGGGAAACAAACATTTTTTTCAGACCTGATTGATAGGTGAGCTTGATATACTTTTCTACCATCATGAAGTGTTTGAGGCTGTGGGCTGCTGTAGGATACAAAACAGAAATACTGTTGCGAGTTTAGGACTGATGTTGAAGCTTAAACTGCACAGAAACATATGTACTGTTGTTAGCTCTCAGTGCTTGGAGATTAGCAACACCATTCAGTAGAAAATGTTGGAGTTAGAAATGAAACAACTGCACAGAAACATATGTACTGTTGTGAGCTGTCAGTATTTTGAGATTAGCAACACTGTTCAGTAAAAAAAGTTGTGGTTAGAAATGAAACAACTGCACAGAAACATATGTACTGTTGTGAGCTCTCAGTATGTTGAGATTAAAGCAGGTTATGCTGTTATTTTTACATTTCCAGTGTTCATCAAATGTATGGGCTGTACTCCATACAAATGTAAAATTCTAACTTACCTTAGTCTTTTTTCCGAAAATGAGCAAAAATTCGAAAAAATTGTCAAAAAGATTTCAACGGTTTGGAACGCTTTGTTTCTAGATTCCCAGGGCTCTTCCTGTTTCCTGTCACGTTACCAGTGAACGTGACAAACCCTCTTACCCTAGTTACACGTGTACGCGGTATCCCATATTTTCAGGGCATGGCCAATTTCACTTTCTACAGCTTCCTCATTGGTCACTTAGATCAACACACTCATTAATATTTATTTAATGTGCGTCACAACTTTTTACCAATCAGGTGACTGCACTAAGATTTCTAGTGTTCCAACCTCCACAAGACCTGCAAGCCTCTAGCTGCAAGTTTTGCTGACTTGTGCGGCAGACTTCAGACAATTAGCAGTTTAGTCAATCTGTAGATATCATATTTAAACATAAAGCTGGCCAATTAATTTACTCCATCATATTTTGAGGAGAGGAAGCTGAGTCAAGAATAAACCATCGTAAAATTAAGGGAACTCTTTTTCTCAGTATTCTGTTGGAGCTACACACTAAGCTCCATGTAGGAGCCTTCACGAATGGCCCATTGTTTTTCATGATGAAGGAGTGGACTTCAAATCGGTATTTTCAATATGTTCAACTTTTAATAGACTTTATGTTTGTCATATGTGCAAGGAGTAGCTCTGAATTCTGTAGAACAGGCTTCCTCAGTTAAATTTTCTGGAGCACCACATTGCTAAATGTTACTTATATAATGCACCACTGATCGCCATCCTGGGAGAGGGGTATAAGGGGAGGGTCCCTTTTGAATATTTTTGCATTTCAGAAGGGGCTTACATGCAAAATAGTGCAAAATTTGTTCAATTTTCCCTGCCAAAATTTTTCAAAAACTTTACATTTTTGTCAATTCACAGGTAAGAGTGAATTGACAAAGCCCTGACTCTAATGAATGTAAACAGTGGCAGTGAGTTTGCTTTCATGTGAGAACAAATACGACGTTATTATATCCTTGTTGGTGTGTGAAGTTGGTCTGTGGAAAGCAAAAGATTTATTTACAGTACTTATTTTTGAGACAGAACAATTAATGTTAAAAAAGTTATGAAAAGTTAAATTTTTCAATATTCTCACAGTAATTTTTTGTGCCACTATAAACCATGTCGCATGCCACAAGTGGTGCAGGTGCCACTTTTGATGAAGCCTGCTGTAGAACTTGCAAGTTAGAGTCACTCCTAACAACTGCTTCATAACTTTAATTTGGAACTTTGTTTTAATATTTATACTTTGTAGAAGATTTTACTTTGAACTAGGAGATTAGATAACCAGCCTAATTTTGTTTTGCATAGAATCTCATTAACCCACCTCACTGGATATCTTTTATTTTCATTTATTAGGGTCTGGCTGGAAGCAGTGCTATTGTTACAGCTACACTAAGATGTCTCATGCATTTCTTTGACATTACAGACATGGTAAATGATTTTTTATTTTTATCACTAAGGAGCAGAACTTAGGGGCAATCAGAGTTTTGCAGAGAATATTAAATTTTTTTTGTGCCAGCACCTCATTTTTACCTTTTGAACTAATTGTTTACGAGGACATTGAAACATTTTACAGGGCTTTTAGGTTAGGAGAAAACATTAATTTTGTGTTTATAACAATTGAATAAAATTTTTGGAATATTTTGGGGGTAAAGTAATTCCACACAGACGCAAGGCAGGATGGATTTCCTTGCACTGTAACAATCACAGTGTTATTCTGTAATCATGGATAATTTTTTGTTAGTTTTATGTCAGTGCACAAATGGGGTGCAGAATGAAGGTTGTAAAAACAAACCTTAAGTCCACACTCTCAAAGATAGAGGTATAAGAATGTCATAAGGATGTTGTTGAATATGAAAATATTAAAGATGTTTTATAGCAGATTACTAGACAGCAAAGAAATTGCACTTCAACAAAGCTGTGTGTTTTCCAGGCTTAATTGAGTTTAAATACATAACATGGTATTTTTTGACAGTCTCGTGTAATGATTGTATTTTTTTTAGTCTGTAAGTTGTGTGAATATGGCAGGCTAATGTTTATAAACATACAAAATTAACATAAAGTTGAATTTGACTGCCTCATTCTTAGGAGGAAATTTTAAATTTTTTAGATCTAGTTTCTCATGTGGTTTTGAATTTCCCAACTTCAGTTTGTTATACAGTATAAATTTGCCAGCCTCAACCTTATATTCAGTTTTAACTTTACCAGCCATAGTTTGAAGATGTAACTTCAAATAATCCAACTTCAGTCTGTAAAATGAATTTCAATTTGTCAGCCCAGCCTGAATTTAAAGCTTTATACTTGCCATGCTCAGTTGGTAATATGGTATTCAGAGATAACTTTGATAGTCTCTATCCTATATTTTTAAATGTTCATTAATTTGCCAGGCTAAGTTTAAAATACTGTTTGAAATCTGCTATGTTCAGTTTACACTTCAAATGTAACTTTCCAGCCTCATTGTTTTTCTAGAGTTTTAAGTTTACCAAATGAAAATTAAGTTTTCAATTTGCCATGCTCAGTATATAATATGATTTTCTATGTCAGCCTCATGTCTGAAATTATTCTTCACTGTAGCTCTAGGTTGACATGTTCAGCCTCTCATGTGGTTGTAAATTCCCAGCCCAAGTAAACCTATAATAAAAGTGCCAGATGTTCGCTGCATGGTATAGCTGTATATTTGTCAGCGTAATTTTGTAGCATAGTTGTACATCTGATAGGATGGGTTGAAATAAATCTGCCTCTTGGCCTAGTTCAAGAAGCTTTTTTAATGGAGAACCAATGTACAATGTCATGTGTTATTATTAAATAAACAGGACATGAAACGCCCTCTACAGCCACAATTTATCCTGAATGTTGAAGTGGAGGAACTATTTATCAGTGCTGGACTACAGGATCGAGTAATTCAGGTATGTGTCTCATTATCGTATTTCACACAAAATCAGCCCCCTGTGGGCTGGGACTGAAAAAAAATATCCACTGTAGGTCTCTGTTGGTCTGTTGTAGAAGGTGACTTAGGGAGAGGGCTTGAACTGCATATGAATTGAGGGGTGTTAAAAGTTAAGGTGTACCTTATGTCAAAAAATTCAATTTCTCTGGACTAAATTCAATTACTTCATAACATGATGGCCAATTTTTGGTTCTAAAAGTGAAGGTAACCTTTGCAATTGCATGTATGTGTAAGGTATTTTACATGAGGACATATTTTTGGGGGGGAATACCATAAATGATAGGAATCATCTTCCACCGAAGTTAAAATGTTTCCTGACATGGGTGATGTGTGTTAGAACTTTCTCCCTGCTCCATTGCTTATGCAGAGCATTTCACACACAACGGTGGTAGCTATAGGCTCCATTCTTAAAGTCTTCAGAGTGACAAACCAAGGGATCAAACCCCAGGACACCAGGCCCTGGGAATCAAGCTCCAAGACAGCCAGATCTTGGAATTGTACTGGGCCAGTCGCAAGCATGTGAAGCCAGTGCTCTACTGTTGTTAGATCCAACATGGGGTCCCTTGTATAGCGTAAAAAACTTTGGGGACTGTCTGTTTTGGGGTGATGATATCACTTTCCTTCCATCATTCATGGTATCTCTGGAAAAAATGTAGAAGTTTTCTTGTAAAATATTTTACACATACATGCAATTGCAAAGGTTACATTAACTTTTAGAGCCGAAACTTGGCCATGATGTTATGAAATGATTGAATTACTGTTGTAAGTTCAGGGCAAATCCTTTAAAATGGTGTGTGACACAAAGATTGGAAGCTTTCCCCATGGACCACCTTTCCTTTGCCTGGATCACGATAACCGAACCATCCCCCATCACCTCCCCTCCCACCACCACATCCTTTGTGAAAGATTAACTTAGTCGATGAATATTGAATGCTGAATGGTTTTTGATAATAAAAATTTGATATAATAGTGTTTTGATGTGATGTTTTTGAGTTTTAGATTTTTCAGTTGTGGTACAAGTCATTCTCCTCATGAAATTGAGGGGTATGGTAGGGTGTGCCCTTTCGTCATATTCAGATACTTATACTTTAGTATCCATTCTTTATCTAGCAATGCAAAAAGTTTTGTTTCTCACAGTCATCTGAAGCTCTTAATGGTTTGTAATTGCACTCGCATGCCTCAAAATTTAAGGCCTGCTGACGTACAAAACTGTTGACATTATTAATCCTGTATTTTCTTCCACGTAACAAATGAATACGTCAGCTTTATTTACAAGGTATCAGCAATTGACAATTTATTTCCTGCCAAGTTTCTTTGGTAACAATGAGTTACCTGCTCATTATGCTCTTTGTTGTACGGAATTAGCTCCTATTGTATTTATTTCTGTTGTTAATTCATTCTGTACTTGGCATGGTTTCAGTTTCCTGTACAGCCCTGTTTTACCATGTTTCACATTGTACCAAATTATTTCTTTGTGTGGAAGTGATTGTTATTTAAATTTAAAGAAGGAAATAAAATGTGTTTTCATATATTTAGCAATGTTGTCAGTGATATGTATTTCAAGCCACTATGACCTATGCCATCCATTTGTAATACCTATCATCAATAATATAATATCTTCAATATAAGTTAATTACCTATATTTTATTTTTTTTTTTTTTTGGGGGGGGGGGTTAATTGGGAGTGGGGGATCCCATGGATTTGATAATAGCTATAGTTAGTAAGTCAGATAGAGTCTTATGGCCCAGTTTCCAAGCAATTGGTTCAAGTCAAACGGACCATGGCCTTTTTTCCAGTTGTGGCCCACTTGCTTGTTTGCTTGCTTGTTTTCCCTACTCCATTGATTATGTGGATCTTCACACACAATGGCAGTACATTCCATTTTTAGAGTCTTTGGTATGACTCGACCTGGGAATGGAACTCGGGCCTGCCGTGTGAGAGGCGGATGCTCCACTGTTAGACCAAACAAGCAGTCTCAGTAAAAGCTTAAAGAGGAATTACACAGAAATTGTAGTAAATTCTAGTTGCAATCTGAAGTAACAATCTGAAGTAACAAATCATGAGGCTTTCTGGCCCGATACTACATACCATCCTGTGCCCTGCTTTTGACAGACCTCAAAACAATTTCTATCTTTTCAAATTTTCTTTATATTTTCAAAGTCCAGAGTTGTAACCAGTCACCTATTATTGTATTGGAGGTGATTCATTGGCTACTTTTAATGTAACTGGAGTGAAGTCAGTGACTCAAGTCACTATACTCTTTTGTCTAGAAAAAATTGTACAATTCCTCAAGTCCCTTTTGAAAATTGGTGAATCAGTCATTTATACTAGTTAGAACTCTGATAAAGCTGGGGAAAATTTTGCTTTGTGGAAGTGATTTTGATATTGAAGGGTGTGTTTATTGTGGAAGAGGGCGACCCAAGATCACCTGGCGCAGGACTATAGAAAATGAGCTTTAGACCCTCAACCAAACATGGAGTACAATACAGCAATTGGACCAGAACATGCAGGAGTGGAGATCCTTCAAATACGCCCTACATGCCAGAATGCATAATGGGCATGAGTGAGTGAGTTATTAAATCAGCAATGCATTTCAAGTTGAATAAGGCTTTTTTTTTTTCAAATTTTTGCAGGTATATGAGGGATTGGTCCACATGGATTTCTCAGAGAATCTTTTAAAACAGTTTGGTCATGGTTGCTACTCTGAATTGGATATGAGTCTGCTGCCACCATTATGGCTTGCTTACATCAGAAACCCAAGTGACTCTGGCAAGATTCACAGCACAGTTACAGAAAAGTGGAAAAATGGTAAGTGCAAATGTAGTCAGGGTCACCCTTCCATCGAGGGTTTGGGTAACCCTGACTAACGCTTGCACCCCACAATGTCCGGGAGTTGATAGCTACAAAAGCGTCTTCACGAAAAAAGAAAAGTTTGGTTCACCAATCAGGAGAGAGTACTCTTTTCATATATAAATACTCAATATTGTTGTGAATTCTAAGCCAATGGGAAGCACTTATATGGAAAAGAACTTTGTTCTGATGGAAAGAACATACTTCTCATTGAATTTGATCCAAACCTTTAAACTCCATTTTACTAAGGTCACAGGCAGAGATAGGACACCATATTTTCAGACAGAGGAATAACAGTTTTGACATAGAAAAGACACAGAGGGCCATATCCTTCTGTGATTGCCTTGTAGGTGAATATTATATTCTTGTCTTTCACAAACCATAATGGTCCTCTTTATGGTGAGTACATTCATAGACCACAATGGCCCTCTCTATAGTGAGTAGATTCACAGACCATAATGGCCCTCTTTAAAGTGAGTACATTCGCAGACCATATTGGCCTACTTTATGATGAGTATATTCCCAGACCAAAATGGCCCTCTTTATAGTAAGTACATTCTCAGACCATAATGGCCTTCCTTTTAGTGAGTATATTCACAGACCATAATGACCTTTTTTACAGTGAGTACTGTGCATCACCCTTAAAAATTACTGACCCCAGCTCTAGCAGTAAGATTACAGAATCATCACATACAAATTAATGACCCCAGTTTTTATAGTGTGAATACAGAATCAGCATGTTAAATTCATGACCCTTACTCTGTTACTTCACTCCAATTGTAGGGTGGGACATTTTTTAATATGCTCATGGTATTCCCACTTGTTGTAAGAGGGCTACGTGTTAGAGGATAAAAAACATAACATAACATGCATGTGTTGGTGTGTAATCAAACAAAACCATATTTTATCTATTACTTCAGAACCATCATCTAAGAATGAAGTGCTCCATTTCCACATAGTACTGAATCACAATATAAGAATTAGATGCCCCATCTCTATTTACTACGATTACAGAATCACCATCTATCATTAATAGCCCCAGCCCGGCTTGGGCTTGCAGTTAAATTTGATTTGAATAGCCATCTAAGAATTAACAGTCACAGCCTTGGTGTGCCTAGTAGTAAAGTATTATTGCAGTCACTTTCCTTTGTAATTCAAAACAAATAATATTTCTTTCTTCTCTCAGGTGATACTGAAGTTATTGAAGGAATATCAAAATTTGCAGAATTAACAGACCAGGCAAGGTAGGTCATAGGTGCCAAAAGGACCATTTTTAAAACTGAACATGACATGACTTAAATGTATTTTCATGATCATTTTTTTCAGTCACATTTGCATGTAAAATGTTCAAAATCCTAGTGCTATCAGATTGTTTCTCTAAACATAATTGACCAGATTCATGGTCAAGTGGCTAGAGCATCTGACTTGCAGCTGGGTTGTCTGGAGCTTAACTCGTTACCCGGGTCATGCCAAAGACTTTAAAAATGGAACCTACTATTGCGCTTGGTGCTCAACATAAGCAATAAACAGGGTTTTCACCCTACCATTTTGAGAGTCGGGTAAACTGGGATCACTGTCCTGTGGGAGCAGTCTAAGGGGTAGGGAGTGTCCCCCTCTCCTTTGACAAGTTATTGCAAATATGTGAGTGCTTACAAAAAACAAGGAATTATTATTCATTTCTAAAGAAATTTAAGAATTTTATTCAGTTAGGGTAAGAAATTTGTGCCCTGGTGGTGATGCTGAAATTGATAGCAAGTGTCAGGCTGAGATTTTAAGAGCTGGGTAGCAACGCCCGGAACTGCCCCGCACCACCCAGTGTGGTGACAACCCTGGCAGTGGAGGAGGGGGAAAAGACTAGTGAGTTACAACTGGAAAAAGACTGTTGTCAGCCCTACTAAAACTTTTTAGGAAGGAACTAAGCCATAAAACCTTATCTAACTCCAAACATAATGCAGTTTAATGCAGTGGTTCTTTTTGAGTCAAAGGTCAAATGAATTTCTACTTCAAAGTGTTATGTTTCCTTCATCCTGTAACAAAAATTCTGTTTATTCATCAAAACTCTTTAAACCATAAGACATTTGGTTTAGGTAAGATCTGCCTCAAACAGAGGCCTACAACCATGTTTGTTTGGATGAAAGTCTCAAGGTGTGTGTTTTAGTGGAAGCCTGGCTCTAGCATAGGCCTGCAACACTGTATATATGGAAGCCTCATGGCCTTGAGGCTACTTATGATCAAGGAATCCCAGGTTGATAGCCCTGACCAACACTAGACATTTCACAAGAAACCTCTTTATTTAAACACTTTACCCCATTTCCTGCCACTGAAATTGGTCCATATAGTGAAAATTTGAATTGGCTCCATTTGGGTAGCAAAAATTGCTACAAGATGACATCTGTTCTCATTACAATATCAGGTTACAGACACTTGAATTCAGTTCAACTGGTAACAAAATATCTTAGTGCTGTGCCGACCGGGCGCATCATAGTGGTTGACATGTGTTGACATAGGCCATCAGCTTAAACACAAGTAGATATGCTTCCCATTGACCTTTGACCTATTTCAGAATATTTTTTCTTGAGGAAAAGTCAAACTGATCTATTGGGACAAACTGTAAAAATCTCGGGAAAGTGTGTTTTAGCGAATGGAACTGAAAGTGAAAGTATCACATTTTCATTCAAAAGTGAACATAAGGCAAATCTATATTACATCATGTACCATCACATTGATCAAAACTGGAAGCTTCCCTTTTCTCGCATATCTTCAACTCATGTTCTCTACTTCAATGTTGTGGTATTGATAACATGAATCCATTAGAGGCATGCAGATTGTACAACATGTTGTAAAGTCCTCATACAAGCAGCACTGGAACTATAAAAGAGTTGCTTTAAGGTCACCTTAGATCGCAATTTAGAGCTGATAACCAGTTGTGATATCTGAAGGTGCACAGATGGGAATGTAATACAAATTAGAAGATAAAACTCAGATGTAATTCCTCTTTCATTTCAGGAGTATTATTTTGCTGGAATTTGGACCTGCCTCTTCCTCTTATAATTCGCATCATTATTGTTTATATATAGATGCAAGTTTCCTGTTTTGAAAGTTAATTATCGAGACTTGCTGACTTTGAAAGGTTACAAAAACAGTCATATAGAGGAAATGCAATGAAAATGTTTTCGATTTTGGTATCTCAATACAGAAATAATTGTCAGTGGTACCTTTGCACCTTGCCATTTTACTGTCCCTCTTTCAAAATGAAAGGTATTGTTATAGCCATAAATGTTGAACACCTTTACAAAAGTGAAAGCCAATTTTCTGACAATAGTTCTGTTTCAGTTCCCATTTAAGTAGGAAAAACATCAATATAGTCAAAAGGAAAAATAGAATTTTGAACTTGTCTTTTATTACATTGAACTTCAAGAGTTTAACCTGAAAAGTAATCGTGCCAGAGAAGTCTGTTTTAAAATGGTTCAAAGTTAGCGAGAGTGGCTCAAAATTAAAATATTTGTATTATTGCTGACACATTGGAAAGTTAATTGTCGTATTTTTCAATTGTTATAAATATCTTACATATTAAACTTTCATAGGTGCTTAAAACCCTGAATGGATGTTGTCACCATCTTTTAGTGACTGTTATATTTTTTTCTTTCCCTTCTGTTTTTTTTTCCCTTTTCTTTGTTTTATTTATTTTTTTTTTTCACTTTAAGAGTTGTGGAAATTCCACAGAGCTTTTCTGGAACTTTTATGAGATTTTGCAAGATTTAGTTAGAATTATGTATCAGTGCATGAAAATTCGTATCTCAAAATGACATATCAGTGCTTGAAAATTCGAAACTTGTGCATCTTGTTGAGGCACAGAATTTTTCAAAAGCAACCAGGGGGACCTAATGTGCATCTGAGACCAGACACCCTGCATTAGCAAAGATCCTGTGATGGACATATATTCATGTGAAAGTAATTGAGCTAATATTCCAGTTATATTCAGTTAATGTATTTATTAAAATGATTCCTTGTAACCTTTTAATTTTTTATATCTTAAATACTTAGACAAGCACTGGAACAAAGAGACTATAACAGGTTGAAAGAATTGATGGATTTAAACTTTGACCTACGCAGGAAGTTGTATGGAGATGATGTCATTGGTCCTGAAAATCTGCAGATGATTAACCTAGCACGGCAAGTGAGTGATACTTTAATATTAGATACTGTTACACTTGTATGTGCAAATGATTCACTTAGGATGAAAAGTAAGAAAGCTAATAAATCTACATCACCCCTCATTACCTCCTGCTTTCTTTTGTTCTTATCAGTTCTCCTCCTTCAAAAATGAAAATTCGACTTGCAACCCATTATATGTGGCGTTCCTCAGGGCTCTATTCTTGGTCCCTTACTCTTTATCATTTATGTAAATGATATAACATCTGTTTCAGAAATTCCTTACTAGTAATGTTCGCCGTTGATACCAACATATTTTTCAAAGACACAAACCTTAAACTTCTTGAGCAAACTGTGAACAATGAACTCAAATTACATTTTAACTGGTTCGCCTCTAATAAACTTTCTCTAAACGTAAATAAAACAGACTTTATGGTCTTCAATATGCCCCCTAGTCAAAAGCGTGATTTCAAAATTGTCATTAATAATGATGAGCTCCATGCTGCTTCAAGTGTTAAATTCTTAGGAGTTCTTATTGATTCTAAGCTTACCTGGAATGACCATATTTCATATCTCTGTTCACAAGTTGCCAAAGGAGTTGGTATAATCGGTAGACTAAAACACATACTTCCTAAAAATGCTCTCCGCTCATTATATCTAGCTTTAGTTTATCCCCATTTTTCCTACTGTAGCCTTTCCTGGTCTAGCACAAATAATACTTCATTGAATAAGTTAAGCATACTGCAAAAGAGAGCCATCAGATATATTTCTAGTGCTGTCCCACGTGAACATACAAGTGTACTATTCAAGTCATTGAACTTGTTAAAATTAAACGACATTATCAAAGTAAACACAGCGACATTCACTTATCGCTTTATTAATAACTCCCTTCCTCCAGGATTTTCTCCCCTTTTCAGTCAAAACAGTTAAGTTCATAACTACAACACTCGACACAGCAATCGCCTTCGTCTTCCAGATAACCAGAGAAAATTCTCTAAAACGAGTATATGTCTTTGTGCTATCAAAATTTGGAATTCTTTACCCAATGATCCAATAATCAAGCTCTCTGTATCCTCTTTTAGATATAACCTAAGCAGATTTCTTATCAATCAATATTAACTGATTATACTACAGCACTTGCTTGTTCTTAACTTTAATTGTAGTTTCCCTTTAACCATTCACTTTGGATCTTTCTCCTCTTCAAGAGGCGTGTAATGGGGGGGGGGGGGTGTATTGTAATGTAATGTATGGGGTCAGGGTAATGTAGTGTGTGTAATGTAATGTGTGGGAAGGTTGGGGCACTTGTAGGGTATTTGGGGCAAGGGTGAGGGTGAGGTAGATTGGATTGTATCTAGGGAGGGATTTAGGGTGTGACTTCGGACAGGTATTCTTCTTCTATGTGTTTTCTCTTTGTTTTGTTACATCATGCCCTCATATACTTTTTTAGTTATTTGTACTATCCTAGTTCTTTTTTGTTTCTTTTTCTGTTTCCTGGGAGTACTCTATCTACTCGACAAACCCTATGGGTTTTTTAGAGTGCTTCCCTTCACAATATTTTGATTTCATGTAACATTCTACTTTTGTTTCTGTGTATTGTACCTATTAATATCGATTATTGTGGAAAAACAAATGAAATGAAATGAAATATGTAATCCCAACTTACCTGCAGTAAGCCCCTGGGAAGCGTCTAATAGCACAGTGGCACTAAAGGTCACCCGATGAGGTCACCTTTCCTGCTTGCCTGCCCAGGACATATCATTCAGTAAGAAATACTTTAAAATTATGGTACTGCATCTCTCAAATCTTTATAACATGGTTAATAGTGTTATATCAGGATTGATGGACTAGATTTATTCAAGTATTAACACGGTTGACTCATGTAGTGAGGCAGTGGCGTAGCTACTGGGGGGGCAGGGGGGGCAAGTTGCCCCCCCTGAAAAATTTTGGGGGAAATTTGATGAATCTTCTTATTATTACAAAATTTCACAAAAATTTCTCAAAATTTTTGTAAGAATAAGAAATTGTGAGACATTTCTCATACATAATTCGTATTTTCATGCAACAAATGAACCAATTCGCGTTCCACAGAAATGTCCTGCTTGTGTAGCAGATTGAATGTTCTCTTGTGCTTGTATATGCAGGGTTATAATCAGTGCATTTCAGTGCACAGAAGCTGTTATTCAGGTGATACTTTGGGAATTCAGTAAAATGATGTGAAAACTGACAAGTCACTACCGTAGACCTCCGAGTTGTTGCATGTTCTTCTACAACAGGGTTGTCCAACCCTACGGCTTGCGGGCCACGGCCCAGCCGCGAAAAGTTATGTCCGGCAAAAATAATCTATATTGCAAAATTATTCAGTAAGCAGATTAATTGATGACAACTTTAGGCTTGCCGTCCGCTATAACATGCTTACTTTTGAATGAAATAATTCATTTCAAATGTTGCTACATGTCTAGCCACATTGAGTGTTATCCACAAGGGCGGGTTGAGAATGATTCAGGAGGAATATGAAAAAAAAAAAAAAAAAACCCCTGTCTGAATATTCTGCTACTTAACACCATCAATTTTTGCTAAAATTTATTTATTTGTGCAATCAAAAACGAAAATGAATCAGTTTCTCTACGCGCAATGATTGCATTTTGTTGCCTTCAAGGCGTCGGAAAAAATTGAAAAAAAAAAAAAACGAGTAGGCCTATAGAATGCGGCCCTCGTCCATTATAACCATTACATGTGGCCCACCGCTGCACGAAGGTTGGACAACCCTGTTCTACAAGCTAGCAGTAGCTGTATGCGATTTTACTCTGTGTACATAAAGATGGATTGGGCTGAAACAATCCGCAGCCAACGATAAACTTAAGAGGTAATATAGAAATTAGAATTAACAGGATCCGTTGGCACACTTAGATTTTGTACTTACCCATAATCCTTGGAGGCTTACAAGCTAGTTCAGGAAAAATAGCTTTCTGCTCCCTTTGAGTGTAACAATAAATGGACAATGAGTACCTTGTAGCCTTCTACACTTAACATACTGCTTTCCTCACAGGATATCCTGTGTGATCGAGCCACTATTAGGCCTCCTTAGTGGCGTGCGAAGGGGAGACCATTGGGCCATGCCCCCCTCATAGATGCCATTTTTTCTTTGTTCTTAAAAAAACGTAGTCTAACTTTATTAACACAGATTTTACTTCAAAAGATAGCATATGTGGCACCAGATTGCTTATAAGGACACCCAATTTTTCAAAAATTTTCAAAGGGGAGGATTGCCCCTGCAAGGTCTTTCAGTGATGCCAATTTTTTTTTATTTCCTACAAATAGACCTAGACAAATTCTGTCAAATTCCAATTTTTACTTAAAAAGGTAGACTCTGTTTCCCGCTGGTGGCGTTGATAAAAAAGACTGCATGTTTAGATTCTCTTAAGAAGCATAAATACGCTATTTTGACCATCTGAGGGGTCTGATTTTTCGAAATTTTCTTTACGCTCCGCGCCAACCAGTGGTGGCGCTCCGCTTAGATAATCTTTATGACAAAATAACATTTGTGGCCAAGAAAACTCCCTTCAGAGAAATCTTGACGTCGCGCCACTGCGTTAGTACATACAAATAAACCAGGTATTGTTTACCAAAATAATATACTTTGTTATTTCTGATTGCTCTATGTTATACTTTAAGATTAAAATGCAGGTAATATTACAAAATGACATGGTCATGTTGTTATACTTGTAAGTTTGCATATTTTATATGAAATACATACACATTGACCGGGAAAAGTTTTGGGGAAATTTCATACCTTTGCCCCCTGGAAAAAAATCTAAGCTACGCCACTGTAGTGAGGCATCCCTTGATTTACCCTAATGTTTGTTTGTTATCTTGAATGAATTTATAGTTTGCAAACTACATTAACACTCCATGAATGGGAAGATAATTCTCAATATAAGATAACAAAATGAATGGCAAGCATGCAATATAAGAACACATGTCTCCTGACCTGAGTGATGTGTGTTAGTGTTTGTAGTTAACTCACAGTAGTTTTATATCTACATTCCATTTAAGTTACACATATGTACAAATATTTGCAACAACTGATACGGCCTTTTATAATTGGATGTAGAACACCCCCCCCCCCCCCCGCAAAAAAAAAAAAAAAAAAAAAAATAGCAAGATTTTCTGTCTGGTCCCTTACTGGAAGAGCAAAACACAAGCTAAGACAACAGAGCTAGCAGGGAAAAAGAAGAAACTGATGTAAACAGTGTAAAGTTAAAGCAATTTAAATATGTAAGAGATAATAGAGCACTCACTACCTTCATTTAAAGAGTAATACTGCTTAGTTGTCAGTGTGAAATACGAGCAGGCTAGCCTGAGAAGAACATGAATTTTGATATATACATATATATGTATAATTTGTAGACCATTTTGTTGAAAATAAATTAAGACAGCGTGTTTGGTCTAATGGTAAGAGCATCCGCCTGTCACACGGAAGACCCGGGTTCGCTTCCCAGGTCAGTTCATACCAAAGACTCTAAAAGAGGAACCTACTGCCATTGTGTGTGATGCTCCGCATAAGCAATGGAGTAGGGAAAACAATCCAGTGAGCCACAACTGGAAAAAAGGCCGTGGCCGGCTCGATTTGAACCAATAGGTTGGAAACTAGGCTATTAAACTCTATCTAACTCTAACTCTAACTCCAAATAAATTAAAAAACTGAGTTGTGTTCCAAATAAATTAAGACAGCATGTTTGGTGTAACAGTAAGAGCATCCGCCTCTCACGCGGAAGGCCCGGGTTGCTTCCCACGTCGGGTCATACCAAACTCTACCTTCATTTTAAAGAGTAATACTGTCTAGTTGTCAGTGTAAAACAAGGCTAGCCTGATAAGATCATAAATTTAGATATGTATATATATAATGTGTAGACTATTGTGTTCCAAATAAATTAAAAAACTGAGGAGGACTTTACATCAGAGGGATTGTGGGACTGCAGTAATTGTTGCTCTAGTTTCAAATTGAGATTTCAAGGTTGTATTAAAATCACTTCAAACTATTTGTTGCAATTGCAGATAGTTCATTTCAATACTTTGTGAAACCACTGAGGGCCTTGGTGAATAATGTTTAGTGGTATCCGAACCCATTTCTTTGCAAAAAATATTAAGGTAGATTCAGTTAATCTATCTACCTATGGGGGTCATTGTATGTTTATAAAGGTTTAATAGTCTGTGTCTTTATTGATAACCTTGTTATCTCTCTGTTGTTTCTTTTAAAGTATGGATCATCAGCCAAATTTTCTGGTTCTGGGGGAGCAGTCATTGGTTACTGTCCTAATCAAGATAAGTTGGTGAGTATCCCTTATGGGCTGATGGCATGTGAGGTTAATATAGATGAAGACAATATATTATAAATAGGGCAGTCATGTTAGGGAAAAGTTGAAGATTAATTCACTTGCCAGGGATAGAAAAGCTGTCATGTTATGTGAAAAGTAGAAAAGTGAAGAGTTTTATCCTTATGTGGAAACTTTAAAAATGTATACACAGCCTGTTGTACTCATAGAGGAGCTTATGACATTTTATTCTTAAAACTCTTCTGAAGAAATCTCTCATTATTATTATTATTATTTTCTTATTGTAATTATTTTTTTATTCAGTTTGATATTAACATTGAATAGTTGGGGTAAACCATGGAGTGATTTTCCATGAATTTAGCAAATGCTGTAAGTAATAAAACTCATCATAGACCTGTGAGAACCCATTCATAAATTATAATGAAATGGTATTAAATTAGTTTTGGGCTTTTGTTTCTCTCTAAAGGCATATTCTGGAGACAAAATTCTTCAACTTCAAAATGTGCAAAAAAATTTTCTCTTTCAGGAGATGAAAACTGCATTTCAATTGCATGTAGTATTTGGAAGATACTAATTTTCAAAAATATTCCTTTAGATATATTGCATCATGGGAAATCTGTGATATCATTTCTGAAGCACTTCACTTTAATATCACATTGCCTTCAATTAAGTTTATAATTTTGATGCTGCTTCATGGAATATTTACAACATTGCGTGCTATACCCTATATATAATGCACAGCAATGGTAGATATACATAAAATGGCATTAAAAAATACCAACAGTATCAAATTTTAAGGATACATAGGACATCCAACAGACCAGTTTGAAGTGTCTTCAAGGAGCAGTATTGCGCAATAGGTTAAAGGTCAACGAGTAACACTTTTACATGTATTTAAGCTGATGGTGTGATTAAACCAGGCATATAAAAACAGTGTGCTATGTGCAACCGATGTTTTGTTACTAGTTAACCAGAACAGAAAAGTCACTAACACGTGCACAGATATAAACTTTGAACTTGTCTTTTGCAAGGACAAATACAAGGAATCTCAAGCAATTTGCCCACATTTTATAACGTTCTGTGACTTTGGTGAGAAGTAAAAGGGAAGTAAATAAAGTGGAATACCTTGAGATAGGTAAATGATGCCACTGCTGAGTTTGAAGGACTTGGTCAGGAATATTTATTCTTCCATATGAGACCCTGGTGAAGTCTTTGGAACATACCTTTAAGGCAATAGAATGTACAACTTGGAATTTTGAAAAAATCTGTTTATAAGAAGATTATAAATAAGTCATGGAACTTACTGTCCTTGTGAAAGTCCCTATATCTGAATACGTTATTTGTCTTTGGAGTATTTTTTTTTTCAAATATACTGTTTTGATGGATTTAAATCTTTTCATCATTATTAAGATTCCACACACTTGGTGTAAAAACTCCTTGGCATCTAAGTTTCCTTTCAAAAATTGTGATTTTAAGATATGTTCTCGAATTCATCATAGACGGTTCTAATCGTCGCAACCTGCGTACTGCCCCCTCCCTCCATCCCTCCCTCCACAGCTTTTTTACCAAAGATTCCTGCTTGGACAGAGTTGAGAAACACAGTTCTAGTTTATTCCATGATGCCCAGACCTGTGGGCATCTGCAATGCCCTTTTGTGTAATCAAAATACTCTCAGTGCATTGCTGCTTTACATGAGCTATTCATTTGTATTTTATTTTAATTGGATGTGTTAAAATCTTAGAGCTGTTTCAATTGACTGTTAACAACCTTTGGGCAAAAATTTAATTTGGGGTGCAGCATGACGGTCTTCAGTACCATGGTTTAGTGAGCGGTCCATCTGTTATTCCCATGTTTTACCAATTAGTTAAAGTGAGTGTTGATTACTTCACGTGTTTTGATTGTTATAATATTCTCACAGCCTGACCTGAAGAGGGCATTTCAAATGGAGGGATTTGTTATTTGTGGTGTGATACCCAACCCACCAGCAACAAGAAACAGAAAGGACTCACATCTCAGCTAGAGAAACATGTACCCACATCATGGAGACTAATTAATGTAAGGAGAAAGTTTGTATCTATTTAAATTTAAATGTTTCATTACTGGGATGAAGACTTCCGTCCCCACTTTGTATGTAATCATTATAAAACTATGGGGGTATACAATCATTTTTATGTCAAAACTTTACTTAACATTATGACCTGCATTCCAACAATGTTACAAGGCCCACTGCCAAACTAGCTACGTTAAAGGTGGGGAAGTGATTGGGGACAGGAGGTGTTAAGGGGGGGATGGGAAATCTTAGGGGGACACAATATGTCAAGGGTTATTTATGTAAAAAGAGTTTGTAAGTCAATTTCAGCTTCTTACTTACTATGTGGTTGAAGAATATTTCAAGTAGCTTTGCTAACTTAATACCCCTCCCCGTCAGTTACAGGTCTGAATACGACATGGTGTGATTTCAGTGCAGATTAAATGTCCTTATAGTCAAGGGGAGTAGGGAAGGTATACTTTTCAAACAATTGGTTGCTGTGAAGCAACTAGAAGCAGATAGTGGTACATTTAATGCCAAAGCATCAAAATACATTTAAGGATAAAAAACATGTTTTCCAAAAACCTTGCAACTCTCTGCCAAAAAGCTGTTCAAAACCAAACGTTTACAGTACTTTGGAAGGGTTTGCCTACATCCTCAAAAGGAGGTCACAACACTCAAGGTCATCAGACAATTTACAATCACATCGTATTTGTTTCATCTGTTTCTCCATAAAATAAAATATTAAATCAGTCAGCTCTGCATTTGTTGAAAGCATCCTACTGTACATTTAGTACTGATTAAGGTGTAGTTTTATTTGCTTTACCTAATTTTTTGTGTCTTGCTAATAGTTGTATGTTTCTTGGCCAGTTATCAGGACAACATGACAATTTATTTCATTATATAGGGATAAATTTAACAGATGGGAAACATTGGTGTCATTTTAAATTCACCTGTATTAAGCCATCTTTGTTTGCCCATAGCTGTTTTTATTCTTTTTAAGGGGTTGTAGACTTATCTTACTGATGGTTGCTGGCGGGCGAGCACAACAGTGGGTCTATTCAGAGTGTGTATCAAGTGTGTGGTTGGCTCTCCTCTTCACAGCCGCAGCATATGCAAAAGGGGAGTGGCTTAAGACTACACTTCAGTGGCTCTGTGGACAGTAAAGGCTCATCTTTCAGCAATGGTTGTCATGTCCTTTTGTTATGGTAACAAAAGGAGCTGCTCAGAAAACCTTCAATGGATTATTGATTAACTGTGCCTTATTTGGCCACACTACCCCTTACGTCCAAAATAATAGTCAGACTTATATGTTAGACCCTACTTAAGTGTGTGCTTCTTGGTTTGGGCTGCTGAATGTGGAAGATTACAAAAAAACACTTTATTTAGGGAGACAGGGAACTTTAAAATGTGGATTAGTAGCCTTAAAGGGAATTTATGCAGAGATGTGATTGAAAAAAAAAACTGTATTTACACAGTGGTAATATTTGATTTCCTAGGAACAAAAATTTCAGGTGTTTGCAGGAACAGAAACACAGACATTGCCAGAGGACGGGTGGCAGGAGTCTACCAGTCAAATCCCCTCCCACTCGTTACGCGCCAAACGATTGTGTCGCTTCACTTGGATAATAAATTCTTACTGCTTGCTACACCTCCTAAATGCTTTGCCGATCTTCAGCCCTCAAATGAAAAAGTCTGGCTATGTCACTATGCTGGAAACTCTACATCCATGGACCACTATCTTTGGGGACCTGAGGAGTCCCCTACCCCCCAATTATTTTACAAATTGCCCATTGACTTCAAAATTTTCTCACAGCAATTGTTTGAACTAAAATGCATAGATGCCCTTAACCCCCCTCGCCCCCCCCCCCTCCCCGGCCACCAGGTATTGAGAACAAATCGCTGCCGCCTTGTCTACAACTCCAGTTATTAAGCCAAAATTTCACTTCCTATCTTAATGAGCCTGTTTGTGTGAAATCATATTCCCAAAGGACACATTGCTGTTACATGTGCAAGTCATCACTAACTAGGTTATTTACTCATTGTATAAATCCAAAGGTCTTGCTAGGAGGGATGAAACCAAGGTGGCATGTCAGCAGGATAGATCTTTTTCCATAATTAATTCAGATCTTATTTCTTTTGCCAGTAGAGTCCTATATCTGTGCATCAAACAGGGAGTTAAAATTCTCTTGATCAAACCCAAATGTCGTTAACTTGATAAAATGATGATGGAACCTCACAGGGCTTTTAAATTGTCTTTTATTTGTAAGTGTGTATGGAAAAGTTTTACAGGAATAAACTTCTTAGCTTGAATGTTTAATGCTAGACAGGAATATACATTACTAAAGGAGGGCAACTTTGTGACATAGATTAATACTCTAAATGTCAGACCTAGGAAACATCTGTAGCCATTTCCAAGCAAAGGAAGAGACTAGTTTTAGCAGGAGAGAAACATATCAAGAATCTTTAATTATTATTCATTCACTTGAAGTAGATGTTTAGCAAAACCTTATGGCACTGGAATTTGGCAGGTGGTATTGATATGCCTCCCAGAGTGTTTATATTTGGGGCTGGTTTCCTGTACACTGTTTGGATTTTTCTACCTGTAGGAGTTTTCCTTTGTGAACTGTAAATGTTTTGTTACGTTTTAAGTTTGTATATGGAGGTTGGGGTGGTGTGTGTCATAATCACATGTAAATGTCTTCCCTCAAGGTGTTTGGAAGGTATGCTATTTTATAAAACTTTCATTGATTTATATGAGATTTCTCTATATAAAAGAATCACACTCATTACAGAGATTCTAGGGTGAGGGATGGTGTGCAATGGCTCTTACACATCAAAATTCAAGGCCTGCTTTGTTTAAAATGTGAATACTCAGTAAAATACAATGGTCAAGTTGTCATGTGATGTTCTTTATCATTAAAAATTTGGCTAAGTCTTGATGTCATTGTCCAAGTTGTAACTACCAAGGGAATAAGGGACAGGTTTTTCACGACATTTTCTTGTAACAGAGTTTAGATGACATATATCAAAAATTAAAGGGTGACTTAATGCAGTAACCTGAACCTGAATTAGTGTAGTAGTGTATCATATTTTGTGACCCTTAAGAATGATATGGCAGCCTTTATTTTCTCTTCAGTTGTGAAATTTTTTAGGAATCCTGCTTGATTTTCCCTGAATATGTAATATTTAAGACCTTAAATATGTAAAAGATTTGGGAGCTCAGGCCTGATTTTTACATGGTAAATTTCCCTGCCTGTAAACACCCTGCCCATACCTTTTTTGCTTCAGTAAACAAAAGTCATTAAAAACCAGATAAGAAGTTGCCCTACTGCTTGCCTTACCTACCTCACAAACAGTTGCACATCTGACCCGTATTATTCCACCTTTGTTTACATCTTCAGCAAGTTGTCTCTTATCAAGCTTGTGGTTTCTTGGAGCCTGCTTGAATGTGTTAAGCAGGAAGTCGGGTAAATTTGATTACCCCACCAAACCTTGCTTTTAGGGTAAGAAATTCCTCATGAATCTTAAGGTTGTCCATCAGACAAGCTGGAGCCAAATTGAGGTTGTCCAAAAAGTTTTTTTTTTTTATTTTTGGTTCAAATTGCTAGTGAGTAGTGATTTGCAGACAGTTGTACAGTATTTGATGTCACTGCCACAGGAAACAGTTTTGGTTTTTTATTTTGTAGTTTTCCATTTCTTATGATAGACCATACCATTGTCTCAATACAGTACCACTTCTTTAGGGAAATATTGCATTTGTTTTGCAAGAAAAAATCATCCTTTTAAAACAAATATTTGTTGACACAGGCGGATAGATTATCAAAACTAAGGCAGTATCATAGCCTTCTTTTCAAGAAATAAGTTTCCCACAGATAGAAATTCAGTTGTTTATTGCTGAAGAATAATTTGTTCACCCAAACTTTCAACATTTCAAATGATGCAACGTCTGTGGCTCTTCTTGGGCATAGCATTTCGAAGAGATGTAGCTATTGCTGGGCTCACACGACAGCGATATTGGATCGGATATGGCTCCGATTTTTGTGAGTTTTCCTTAAAATCTCCTCCATATTTTGTCGCAAAAGGACAAAAATTTGCCATCTTGTGTAAAGCTATGATCGGTATGAGAGGACAACGGAAATGAAATGTAAACTATTTATTTCATGACATCACATTGACAAACAGCTTCTATCGGACTCTGTGTATCCGAAAAACGCTGTCATGCTAGTGTGACGATTTTAAGACTGAATTGTTGAATAGTGTCTGAAACACTTTCTTTTTTTGTTGGAGCATTTTAAACACAGTATTTCCTTTTAAGAACATGTTCACAAATTTTTCCATGCAGATGTAGAAGAACTAGTCAATTACTAAATAAAATCTACTTGTCCATCGGACAACCACAAAGAAAGAAAGTGATTGTCGGGAAAAATTTTTACCCATCTTGGACGATAGGACCAGTGCAAAATTTCAGCCCTGGAACTACATAAGAAGAAAATTATGAGATTTAATATGAATTGTTTCAACCTAAGGCTGGAGCTAGTGCTAGTTCTTTTGACCTTTAAAAAATGAAAATTAGCTTGAAAACTGTCTATCATTAACCCCAAAATTGAAGACAGAGCCATTATTGCATTTCAGATATCTCATTAAAATCCCTTTTATTTGTTTCAATCTTATTAACAACCTAATTATTGGAGACAAACCATTGTGTGGGCTTGGATGTAGCAAAATCCTTTGAACGACAATTCCCTTGTGTGGGAGTAAGACAAAGTGTGAGACTTTATTGCATATACTTGGGAGGTGGTAGCAACTTGTACGATTATCTTGAAAATAGCTGGTGAAAGGTACTGATTATTAATAATGACGTTCACTATTTGCCAGAATAAGCAGAACCTGCACCTTAACAAGAATTGAATTTGGATGAGACTCCGTTTCCCTTTGTGCAGTTTGTCCTCGCTTTTGGACGCTGTTGCATAAATCAGATTTTCAACCAAAGATACAGTAGCAAGATGATAAGGCTGTGGCCAATTTGACTTTAGTCAACTGGCCAGAAATTGCTCAGTAAAACTCCCTGTAGCTAACTTTTTTGAGAGTTAAAACCAAACAATGGAAATGTGTGCCAGTATCAAGCAGTATGACGAGCAGCTGTTGCATGGACCATGTGGCATTTGTAGCAGCCAAGATGAATGTATTATAACAGCTTTTTACATGTACAGTATGTTTAGCGGCCGTGGGCCATGTGGCATTTCATGATGAATTGGTCACAGTAAAAATTTACACTTGATTTTCTTTTCTGCCCAATTACTGTACCCAATTTGATGATTGACAGACAGAAATACTCTATGCAAAGACGTTTAATCCAAGTTAATCCAAGTCAAGAAACCCTAGCTGCAGTATGCAGAGCATGCAGAGGTTACAATGCTGCTCGAAGTACCGTGTAACTTTTTGCAACCTAATTGGACTAGAAGCTCGTTTAAGTGGTAATATAATAGACCTCCAGCAGTGGGTTTGGAAACTTGATATACTGTACCTTGCTTGAACAATAGATAACTGAGGTTAGAAAATCAACTTTTTTACTGCAATCGAAACAGCATGTGTAGCAGCCAAGTCAAATGGATTATAAAAGCTTATTACATGTGCAGTATGTTTAGCAGCCCCGGGCCATGTGGCATTTGTACCAGCCAAGACATCTGGATTATAACAGCTTGTTACATGTACAGTATGTTTAGCAGCCCTGTGTCATGTGGCATTAGTAGCATCAGCTTGTTACATGTAGCAACAGCTTGTTACATGTAGCAACAGCTTGTTACATGTAGCATCAGCTTGTCACATGTTTAGTATCCCTGTTGATGACACTGCATTGTCTTGTAACATTTCAAGAATAACTAGAACCAGAGATCAACTTACTTTTCAACAGACTGTAAATATGTTTGTAAGAGGCTGTCCATGATCAAGACAGACTTTCATCCCAAATTAAAGCTTTAAAGGACATAAAAGGCCTATGTTTTTGTTTGGTTTAAACGACTTTGCAGTCAACGTAGCATTGCAAAGATGACTTCCAAACCTACCTCAGGAATTGACGAATTGTGGTCATACTCTCATGTATATTTAGGCCATCAACTTTTAGGTTCATTGAAAGGAATTTTTGACTATCCCCTGCAGGCTCTGAGGGTGGCAGCTGAAGGGGCCAGCAGCCACAAAGGTGCTACACAGGCAACCCTGGGCCATTGACTGTTGTCAGTGTTTCTGCTAAGCTGATATTACAAGGTTTTGATACAATGACTTGTCATGTATATCATACCTGGTACATTTATGCTACCACATATCTCATTACCTGACCATGTTCTCCAGGCATAAGAAGGCTTTGGCCAAAAAAAAACAGTATTGGTATTGTTGTTGAAATCAGCACCCTCCTGGTTTTTGTACTAATCTCCCAGTTTTAGGACTCTGAAAAACAAAAATAACCCAACTTTGAAGTCAGACAAATGACGGGCTGGGTCTGTGCACAAATTACAAATAATGATGTTCATTATAAATGATCACTTTGGGGTTGGTTTGTCACAGGAAACCACTGGATACTTTCCAAAAACACAAAGTAAAATAATGAACCTCATCCTTCCTGAAAAGCCTGCACACAGGAAGCTGCTTTGTGACTGCTAGTGTTATAGACATAGGAAACAGTAGCATGTATTTATAATACAGTCAAGTAATTTCCTGTTTTGCAGGTAGAAGTAAGGTTGATGATTGACAGCACTGGTGCAGAAACCAATCTTGTATAGCAAATGTATTCATATAGGTTGTTAACCCTGTGAAAGGTGCAGTTAAGTCTGAAAGATAAAGCTAGTAATAGCTACAAGACAAAATATCTCGACTTTTTTAAGCCTCATCCTGTTTCTTGAGCACCAATCACGTTGTCGATATTTTTGTTTTGCACTCATTGGCATACTAGAGCTACTATATTTACTCTTGAATTAAGCTTGCTGATAATTTGACCTTAGATAGCTTGAAACCTGAGTCGGAAATGATTTAAGTCTGATATCCTTTGTAGGTGGATAAGTACTGATTTCACTTTGATCGTTTCAAAGATTGGGCAAAATATCAGAATAGTTGGTTAGTTGGATAACATTTAAAGGTAAAGAGCAGTCCCCCCAAACTTATTTTGAAGAAAAAGCTAAAAAACACAATCTTCATCTTATTTCACTTCAAAGTATCTTTCATTACTTTTTTTTACTTTACTTTTGCATACTGAAGGTAAACCACGCAGTTATTCCCAGTAAATTTCACATTTGAAGAAAAAAAACATTGTCACATGACTCCCTCTAACAGCCAATCATGAAACTGGACAGTCTACTACACTACTTCAATTTGCGATGACTGCTCTTGCCCTTTAGTGATTCACCAACACAAATGTGTTTAATAGTGTCATACTGTTCAAATACTGTTCAAGTCCTCCTGTTTAGTCGCCTCACGACAGGCAGGAAATACGGTGGGCATATTCTTCAACCCCCAGCCCAGAGGGGGTCAAAATATCAAAAAATATGGAAGTAACGTTAATGATTAAAGAGAGCATTGTGTACTATTAGCTAAGGCATTAGACTTGCAATCCAAGAATTGCGGGGTCAAGCAGGGAGTTGTCATAGCAACTGCCTGGTTCAAGTCTTGTTGGGTTCATTACATTGTGGCCTTGGACAAGATGCTGTCTCTCTCTGTTGCTTCTCTCCACCAAGAAATTAAATGGGTGGTACTGTACCTGTGAATAACTTGCATCATTTTGCACTGATTCAGCTGTTGTGGTTCTAAAGGGATTGTCTAAAATGGGTTAATGCCATGACAAGGGTAATGTTTGTGTGGAGAGCTTTGAACTCGTTCCTGGGAAAGCATGATATGAAACCCATATATCATTACTATTATTGATAAATGTCATTCAGACAAAATTTATCTCTGATTTAAAAATGTTAGTGTGATATGCATGCCCTTACCTTCATGTTATAACAGCTCCCTATATCATTCTCTTGTCTGACCAGTATCAGCCTCTTTTGTGGTTTCCCTTGTATCAATACTTGTTTCAGTAATTAGCCTTGGCCAACTGTAAAATATGGACGGAGCCAAACAGAGCCAAACAGGGCCAAACAGAGCCAAACAGGGCCAAACAGAGCCAATCAGAGCCAAACAGGGCCAAACAGAACCAACCAGAGCCAAACAGGGCCAAACTTCGTGTTGTAACAGCTCCTTACAGTATATCAGTCTCTTGTCTGGCCAGTATCAGCCTCTTTTGTGGTTTCCAGTATACCAATATTTATTTCGGTAATTAGCCTTCAGTAAATGGGTCATGGTTGGAAAAATTTAAACTCACTTCCAATTATACCTGTCTGTGTAAGTGCAGCTAGCGCAGAATTCGCTGTGGTCATTTTTCCCATTCTGCGGTCAGTCAACTTATGATTACTTATTTTACAGCTCCTTATACTGTACAGGTATTGCACAAGGTGCCTAGACCTTTATCCATTAACAGCAAGGGGCCAGTCCAAGACGTTGTCAGTCTCATCCCAATGTTTCTTTCCAGGGTACCACAGTCTCAGTTTGATGTGCCAGTATATCCCTGTAATCTAACAACCAGAATCTCATTCTCCGACAAACCCAGCACATTGCCGCTACAGTCCTTTGTCCTGGAAGCCCTATATTCTTGTATACTCTATGTTCCATAGCCCGTTTTCGGACAAACTATGGAATATGCATGTCGCAAAATAGGGGTTGAAATGTATGGTGGTCACAAAATGACTGTGAAGATGAAAGTAAGATACCTTCATTATTATGTGAAATATATTTGGTGGATAAACTACAGTGGGTATTTTTATAGCAGCAGTCCAAAACCCTGATATTACACTCTGACCAACTTTATACTGTACAGTGATTGAGTATTGTTGCAATACAAGTGACAGTAACTACTGTAGATCATATGAGGTCCACCCAATGTTCAATCAAAGGGTTCAATGTATTTCCCAAAGTGCAATGTTCCTTGTTTTCATATTATTCTAAAGGTTATTAAAATTATGAGATTCATTAACTCTGATCATTGATATGCCTTCCGTATTTAGCAGGTGTATATTTAGCAGGCTTCTGTATTTAGCAAAGTCTATATCTTGTGTTCTTCAAGGAACGCAAACAAAGCCATCACCTCTTGACACAATAAGAGGTTTGACCTCTGTTGTGTCCGGAAAAATTATCCTTGGCCCCTGCCCATCCCCTCTGAAATATTGACTTCCATATGACTATCAACCTGCAGCAGCTCATGATGTACTAAGTTCTGTGATTGAAAGTATTTCTTACGACTGAATTACATCAGGATACAGTAGAACTAATCGGTGCTATATAGTATAACCCTCCAGTGTATTTAAGTGGAAGTGCAAGCTGGACTTAGCCCAGAGTTTATCTTAAAGTGTTCTTCAAGGAATTCAAACAAAACCATGACTTCTTGACATAGTGTGTGGCCTCTGTTGCAGTGTAAAGCTTCCTATCTCAGATTAGATCATCCTGGTAGTGTAATTTCTTGGAAGTTCACATCTTGTTATGCTGGCTGCATACCATAGGAAATGTTAATATAAACAAGTGTGTAAATTGTAGTTTATTACTTACAGATGTAGCAGTACCTGCAATCAAATTCTGGTAGATCTCTCTTGAGTGGCAGTGTTTCTATGAATTTTATATGTACAGGTATGATGTACCTTATGTACTGTGTTTGTACCATGATCTATCAGTTTCCACTGTACTATTTTACACATCAACTTAGGTGTATAACTTTCCAGTTGGGGGCAGTGGTTTGTTTCCCCTACTGCATTGCTGCTTGTGTGGAGCATCACACACAATAGCAACAGGTTTCACCTTTGAAGTGCTTGATATGACTCCATCTGGCCCAGGAGTCAAACCTTGTCCTCCCCCTTTAGGAGGGATGCTCTGTTACTAGACCTAACATGTGGTCCTCCAGTTCCTATTGTATTGTCCAGTACTACTCTCAGCAGTAGTTAGTGTTGTTAAGATTTGAAAACTACTAACTAATAACCGAAACAGCAGTTTCCAGTTCAGCAGAGTAAATAATACAAAGTAATATACAGGATACAAACGAAATACAAGTGTCCCAATACAACACACAGTCACAGTATGATACTGATAAAAAACACTGACGCTCACAAGCTGAAATACTGTACTTCCACTCCTCAAGAGAACTACGGTTATTCTAAAAGCATTCCTCAGGTTTGTGAGAATATAACTTGATCCATGCAATAAGTGAAACTTTCTACTGATAAAAGATCAAGAGTTCAAAGTCATTAACAGTCCAAAAACTGTCCACTGCACTGATGGTCACTCTCTACAGAGCAAAAGTTTCTCAGAGGTCAAAAGGTTATATATACAATAGATTAAAGCACAGAATACACGTACAGCAAAATTATGAAACAACAGTAGTAATTTAGTGACTGTTGAGTGCATTTTACAACAGTTAGTGCTAGAACTTTAAATATGTGAAGACAGTTACCTTTGCCCCTTTCAAAATTTTTTGACAGATTTTGAGTAAGTACTGTAACAAGACGAACGTCTAGACGAGTTGCGGTGCTGACAAAACAAGTCGTCTTATACTTTTAAGGTGATTTTATATTTTAGGGTGACAAAAATACCATTCCAAAATACTTGTATTATGTTTTGCCCAGTAGCAGCTAAGTTTAGTTCCACACTTGTAATCCAGGAACATTGTTCATTCACTTTAGAAATGTGGTTAAGGTAGATTGCCTGTATAATGAGGTTTGCTCATTTTGAACTCATAGTTGACAGTAAATCAGGAAAAGATGATACAGCAGTTGATTTAGAACTGTAGAAAGAGCAAAACGTCACATCAGATTTAACAATTCAAACTCCCTTTACAAGCTGTTGCTTGTGCATTTAATATAAGGTATTCCTAATGTCCCGGCTCCTAAGTAACAGAAGGTTAGCAGAATTAGTACTGTATGGGGTGAGAGAAATGGGCCTTTAAGTAGTCTTAGAAGAGATTGTGATTACTTTTTAGGTTATGGGTATTTTACATTTAATGTAATGGTAGGTGTAATTTATAACTATTTAACTGTTACCATAGGCTAAGTGACCAGTGTTCGTTAATTTTTTAACCAAGTTTTAAGAGTGTAGGTCTTCACCCAGCTGGTACACTGTCTTGTGGGAGTCGCAATAATAAGTGTAATAAAATAATGGTGAAGTTATGTATGTTACAGTAAGTTTAATGCTCATCAAATGCCATGTGAAGTCAGACAAATGCTTGGTTAAAATTATCAGTGTTGTCTTTGGGCGTTTCCAGACATTTCTAAAGGGGGTCGTATTTGTGCAAAAATGGAAGCTATTCCCGCGTATCGCGTAAGCACTGTGGGGTTGGATTAAGGTGTCTGCTTAATGAATTCTAGTGGGGGTCAAGGGGCGAAACCACCAGAAGCTCTGAAGAGTTGTGCATTTCAAATGTTGTGACACAGTGAGATTATCGTCAAAATTAATAATTGACAACACCAAAATAAGAATTTCATAAACTTGTTTAGGACAAAATGTGAACCTATGGATAGAAATCAAAGAGGGAAATTTAATTCTGAAAATGACAATGACATAAGAATGTTTTCTTATAAAGTGCGAAGATATTGTGGGATATATGGGCTTGGTTAAAGGAATTAACTGGAGTGGTTTCGTCTAGAACAAATGATTTCCAGGGCAAATTTTTTTTGGAAGTCATGGAGCGTATGATATATTCAAGATTTAAGATGAAGAGAAAGCGAATTTTAATAATCAAATCAAACTTTTATGCATATTAAGCCCGGCAATGCAAAGAAATTTAAGAAAATCATTCCAATTCGTTATGAACAGCTTCTATTAAATTAGTTTAGGCAGGATTTAGCAATTTTTTTCATTGAACCAGCCAAATGTAAAAAATGAAAAAGAGATCGGGTTTCAAACCTTTAATTATGAGGATTTTTAAGCAATTTAAATGTTTAGTCATAAAAAAAATTGTAATACAGTGATGTTGTCATTAAGTAATGTTGATTTTGGATTAAGATGTTGTCATTTCAAGACCATCAAGGATTGCTTACATAAATTTGAACCAAATGTCAAAACCTAAGTCAAGTCATGAAACTGATTCTCCCCTTAACGTCATCTTCCAAATGTCTTAGGGGTTCCTGGTGTGGTCCAGAGTTAAAGTTCTGGTGGGGTTTAGAGGGCGGAGCCCCTAGAAGCTCATGGATATTTGTGTCTCAGAAACAGTGACAGCTCGTGGCAATGGGCATTTTAAGCACTGCCATTCCAAGAAACTCCCAATAGTTAGGATCAAATTTACAACAAAATTGAGCGAAAATATTGTTTAAAATTCGACTATTCTTACTTTTCTTTTGGCCAATCTCTTTCCATTCCAACCAAAAGCATCTTTTTGCCATAGAATACTCTTTGCCGATTAAACCAGGGAACTGCTATTAGTAGCAGATTACTCACTGAGTCTTCTAGGTTACCATACATTGCGTAAGATGGGCAGATTGCAATCTGTCCCGCTCAACATGTTGTGAGCATGCGCACTTACATTTTATCTGCTTAGATGACGAAAGGTGAGTGGCCAATTCCTTCGAATCAGGGAGGTGTAACTAGACCTAAGATCTAATCACTAGATCTAATCACACGATCTAATCACACCTCCCTGTTCGAACTATGGGCAGACTTTCACTTGCCCTCCCTGGTCTCGCTTCGTCGCACTGTATGCATACACCGGTAACTAAGAACGCGTTTTTCTTGCAGCCACGTGTATCCTACCGTATGTAGAAAACTATGCTGTGGTATCACACAATGCGAGTCAAAATGCTAATTGCAGCTTGGTTATACATCTGCACTCAGTCGTGCCCTGGCTGTCTACGTGTGGTCAATTTCATCTCTCCCCCGCAAAACCGTCTCAGTAAGAGACATAAATGCAACATGAATGAATACTGCCAAAAGTTAACAAACTTGTCTATTTTCGAAAAGGAGTCTTGAAGAAATATTGGAGATCAAACGGTTAGGACCACATAGCCACACACATACCGTCTGTATCGTCTTCATGTACATTCTAAAAAAAGTTGGTTAAAAGAATTTACTAACACTGGTCACTTATGTCAACATATTGAAATTGGTTAAAGTTCATCCAATAATTGTTGATTAATGGGTTATCCAAGAGGGTTTTTACCATTTAATTAGTTAATCAGCATGTGAGGTAACGAAGTACACAACACACTTTGGCGAAACTTTAACCAATTTCAGGTAGTTGACATAGACTAAGTGACCAGTGTTGGTGAATTTTTAACCAACTTTTTAAGAGTGTAGGTCTTCACCCAGCTGATACATTGTCTTGTAGCAGTTGTAAGAAAAAGTTCAATCATGTATGTTACAGTCAGTTTAATGCTCATCAAATGCCATGTGAAGACGGACAAATGCTTCAATCTAATTCAACCAATTCTGTTAATATTGCGAGGCTTCCGGGGGCTTCGCGCTCGGATACCCATCGGGGCCCTTGGTCCCTACCAGGGGCGGTCAGGCGGGCTCCTGGACCCCACGCCGTAGATAGGAGTACTTCGCGCCCCCACGGCAAGTCCGGTGCCGCTGGCTAATTCTGACCAAAAGCAGTTTGCCCCTCCACATATTTACACCACAAGCTGCCATTGCTCAGAAGCTCCACTAAAGGAGAATGCTTAAAAAAGCAAATTCAGATGGAATGTTCTCGGGTATATTTATACATCTAGGGAGAAGAGCACATCATAAGATGTAGAAGTGTTAACATGAACACATAGTTTAATGTAAAGAGTAGTCACGGGAGGGTTTTAACATGTTCATGCATATCTCGTTTTATATTTGTATGTGATGAGAGCAACCATTTTTTTTTTTATTACGCAGGGCGGTGATTTGTTTGAGATATTGGGAAGAGGTCTGCATGAATGAAGGTTTTGCACAATCATTCAGGGACTGCTTTGGGTCTTCTGTTGGGGGCGAATCCCTTGAAAACCAACTGATTTGGTCTTTTTAAAGGCCATGGATAGTTTATCTCTTGTCCAAAATGTCTTGATTTTGAAATGGTTCTTTAATTTTTTTTAGGGGGGGGGGGGGGGCATATGACGGTTTGGCTTTCCTTTTTTTACTTGAGGAAGCAAAGACATCCCTTGCCTTCTTTGGGATTTACGTCACTGTAAAACAATTAAAAATGATTGCCTTATCATTTTTTTTATATTTTTGTTAAACGAACGTAAACATAAAATTTGGACTGTTTTTAGAGGGTTTAGATTGTTGGCTTATACAACGAAGTTTTGAACAGGTACAAGATATTTCGCAATTGTAAATTTTTAGCCAGGTGGTTCATTTCGTAAATGGTAAAGTAGCAAGACACTTATTTATAAGCTAGTTATTCTCTTATTTGTTATGTCACTGGCTGTGGTGTTATCAGCGAAACGTTTATTTTTCATAAAGTCCGTTTTTGCTTTGAAAGTGATTTGTTAAGCTATTGCATATGAGTGGTTGGAATGATGAAATTTGTCTTTTACGGAGTTTTTACTGGACAGTGCAGTCTTATTCATAGACCTGGCTTTCTTATTGCTTTTACATATTTTAGGTTATCGTTTGATCACTTGCGAGCCGTGGTCAAACATAAACTTGTTATATAATTATTTTTATTAGAAAAAGAAATGCATGGGAATTATTAAAACAATTTTTATATAGTACAATGGCAACAGTTTTCTTCCGTAGTAAGAAGTCACCGTCAAAAAGGCAACAAGAAGTTCTTGATATAGAGTGTAGGAAAAAGCGAGACTGTTTAATGATGTGATGACCGACGAATCGCGGCTAATAGTTATAAATTAGGGACATCGATATTTTGGTATTCGGGTTTCATGAAGGGACGTATAGATGTTGCAATTTATCTTTTTTGATTTGTTAGTGATTGATTCGGTTCTCTGATTTGTGGAGGTCAACGTCGTTCAAGTGTCTATACATTACTGAACTAAGAAGTTACTGGCGAAGGGTCAGTAGTGACGTATGTGTACGGGATTAATATAAATTGGAGAAACAGTGACAATAGGCCTAAGGCTAGAGTGAAATATCATCATATTAACATTTATGTTGAGAGAATGTAGGTGTAAATAACGCTGACAAAGGAGTTTTTACTTTGCTGTTTTATATTTTTTTTTATTTTATTTCATCATTTGTAAAGATTATGGGAAATCTTTCGACTCTCGTTAACTTGTTATTATATGATGTTACTTACAACAATTTTTTAATTAGAAAACCTAAATTTGTTTTTAAACAACCAGAATTTTTATATTTGTCTTTATAGAGATCGAAATTTTAGCCGGATCTTTCCAGTAAAACTGAGATCTGCAATATTTTCGTAAAACAAGCAAAAAAAATATTTATGACACGTTTTTTGCGTTTGATTTTTGTGTGGGCAAATTCAAACGTATTCTCTGTGACTGGGCTTGAGATGTTACCTTAATGTATGAGCAAGGGGGAAAGGGGCAGCAGAAATAAATTTTAGTGATGTAAGAGTAGTTGTCTTACAGTTTTGTGTAAGCTGAGAGTAAACTTGGTGCGTAGCATACAGAACTTTTTAAATACCATTAATCTTTAGAAATTCTTTATGTTCAACATTGGAAAATTTGTCCTTTTGTTCATTAACATAATCCATCTTCAATACTACAACGTTACTGTCATGTATATACAGACTTATTATCGTTTATTTCCAACATTACGTCATAATATACTCCACCTGTATTCACTAAACAAATGGCATGATTTTCCTTATTAACTGCACTACTTAAAATACAATTTTGAGGATAACGAACTTATTTCCGTCTAACATTATATTTTATAGAAGTACATATGTCAGTTTTTAAACGTTTTGCAGCTGCAAACTAAAGTGGACATGACGTACGAGACGGGTTACGGGGTAAATTGCCCCAAATTCCCCAAAATCTAAATCTAGGCAGGAATTTGGAAATAATTTGGACTGCCTTTTAAGTTTGAAAAAATAGGATGTCTCAGGGATCCGATTTTCAGTTTTTTTTTTTTTTTTGTCTCTAAGCATCATTTTAGCACTATCACTTGCAATACCCACACTACGTTTTATCACAAAACCTTTATTTTCCCAACATTTATACCTTTCTTCAGTCACTCCCATAGACCCTTGCACTAATATATGATTACTCCCGTCATTTGAACAAACATCTGCTCTCTTCACATAACTTTGCATTGACATTTGATTACGCCCTCTTCAAATAAAATGTCTCCTCTTTTCAATATGTTACATTTAACACCGGAAAATTCTTCACCATATTCATTAACACAGCCCCTCTTCAACCAGTTCTCTATAACACTGCTCTCATGTACAGACTCATTATCTTCTATTTCCAACACTACGTCATAATGTACTCCACCTGTATTGACTAAATAAATGGCACGTTTTTCCCGATTATCTGCGCTACTTAAAATACCACTTTGAGGATTACGTACCCATTTCCATGTACCATCATATTCTATAAAAGTATATATATCAGTTTCCGCCAAAAGTCTTGCAGCTGCAAAAATTTCAACCTCTGTAGACCATACACCATCCGCATCCATTCCAGTAGATGTAACACATTCTTTCTTAGCCATTAATGGTACCGGCAACTCACTCCTACATAATGAACTTACAATGACTTGTCTTACATAAAACTGATTATCTTCTACCCCTGTAACCAATAATGCCAAACACCGACAAAAACAATTACCATCCCCTCGTACTTTTCTCACACGGATCGGCCAACTCTCAGCTGAAACACATTTTCCAATGTCATTGGACGACAAATCAAACTCCCCAGTTTTCGCAAAAACCATGTTTGAATCTATCAACACAAGCTTCCTAAACGTTTTTTTTCTCTCCAACAGCTATCAACAACGAAAAAATAAAATGTACATGTAGATCTTTTGGAACGTATAAATAATACATCACGATCGTCATGTTTCCTACTTCCCCCATCATCACACCTCTGACTTTTTTCATATTCACTAGAAATTTTTTTGTTCCCAACTCTGATATCATCATTTTTCTCCCCTCCATAACTTCTATCTTGAAATTCACCCCAATACTTTCTTTTTCTTTGTTGCCAACCTTTCCTTTCTAAATTAAAAATCTTTGATCGGCCCTTTTTAGGAATTGTAATATTCTCCAGATAATTTTAAAATTTAAAATAACAAATGTACCATAACCAGACACCTTGATATAACACAAATATTAACACTCGTCAACTCATGCAAATAATATTTACCAACCAATAACAATGTTTCCCTCCAACAGAAACTTACTTTATGAAAATTATCGTTAATGTGGAAAATTCACACAGCTCTTTAAAATCACAAAAACAGTGAACAGTGAAACTTTTTACTCCATCGCAACCCCGACCATGCCACTTGAAAGAATAAATCCCTACAAAGAAATCCTCATATAAATACTCAAAATTCACTAAACACCAATCTGTAATAAATATAATACGACGAATTAAAAAACAACCAAAATGATGGCGCTGTGTTAAATTAAACAACAAACTTTTTACCAGAGTACATACGGACCTGGTTTTTCCGCAAGATTGTTACTAAAAATAGACCACGTTCGCAAATTTTACATGAAAAAAACCCCAATTTTACACTCTCACGAAAGTCATATTTCTACCAAAACTTAAAAACACGAAAGAGAAGTACCATCCCTACAAATTGCACTAAGCCATATTTCGATACCACAAAGCATCTACAAGAAGATAGAAATAAAGCGCCGGAAAAGTCAGAAATTGACATCGCGAGAGTAACTGCATTAGTTGCGGTTGCCTGCAAGGCAGGCACCGCAACTAAAAGTTGAGAGCTGTGCATAGGTTTCCACCATTTGCAGGACTTTTGAACGGGATGAAAGAACAAATAGCAGAATCACAAACTTAAGTGGGGCAATGTTAACTGTCTTCGGGTTTTAGTAGTACGAGCTAGGTGATGGCTGTAGGAAACAATGCACTATTAATTATTATTTACAAACAATTTCTCTTTCAGTCTTTTAAATCTTAATATTGTGTATGAATGAACAAAATTGAACAAGTCTGCACCTGTGCTTTAGAACAAAATAATTATACACACTTGGGGTGGAGGAGCGGGGTGCATGGAGGGATGGGAGAGGGGTGGGAGTACGGGATGAGAGAGGGGTGGGGGTACAGGGTGCATGGAGGAATGGGAGAGGGGTAGAGGTACGGGGTGAGGGGTAATGTTATTGCTGGATGATTTATCTTGTGTTAATGCACTGTCCACTTTTGTAAAAATATTCCTGGCCCAATGTCCCTTGCTTCCTCCTCAATTAATTAGTATCTGGTCTGACAAAGAACAAAAAAATAAATAAATTCTCAATTTACTCAGAATATTTAAATGAAAAATATAGTCACCCCTAGTTTGGATAAATTTTGTCAATATTTGGTATATCCTACCCTAGTCCTTCAAAATCATGAGATGATGTACATGGCTTTGTTTTTCTCCCTGAATTTGAAATTGTTGGAGAAGGAACTCGTTAGCTTCTTTGGAGATGTATATTGTAAGTTCTGATTATCATGAAAAATACCTGAAAGAAAAAATCACCCCTTCAAATTAATTTTGGTTTAAACATTTGACCCCCTTCCCTTACACCCCTCAAATCTATCTCCGTCCTAGTCCTTCTTTCAATTCCAGGTTATGCTACTGATCAGGTAATGGAATGCATCAGACTGTAAGATTAGGGTACTATTGAAGAAGTTATTTCTTTTGATGGGCAAGGCTAAATTGTGGGTTGCACAGGAACTCAAAGTGATCAAAGGATGTCAAAGGTCACAGACCAGCAGCTTAGCATAGCCTTTGGGGTCCTTGGACAAGAGATAGTTAAGGACCCTCTAACCCAGTGTGGAACTTTAGAACACTGTTACTCAACTGTAAAATTAGCCTTGCAGTTATTTTGGTACCATTAACACAAACAGTCCAATGACATTAAGGATAAGCAATCTTTGCATCTATAGCTCTGTAGATTTTCTAATTAATTTATATCTGCTAATTTCTCTGCTTTGTTGAAGGTATTTTGAAAAGAGGCTGTCCACTGAACACCAATCCGTGGCTGTTGTATGGAAAACGACTGCTTTTTAGATGAATACATGAGATGCCTTTGTCAAGTCAAGTGGTGTTGTTGAAGCATAGATAACTTAAACCATGAATGTACAGATACTATGTGGTCAAGAGGGAATGTGACCACTGCAACTACTCTATGGAAAAAACAAAGTTTTTTGTTTGTTTTTTTCAAAAAAACGTCCTCCCAAACTCATCAGACCAACCAATGCCCCACAGTGTTAGAGCCAAATTTATATCAATTGTATTGAAATCCAACAAAAACTCCATTTACATAGATGTGAGGCAATTACCCGAAGTAATGCTGGGCAAAATCAATCGTGTGATGTCACATGAAACTGCCTTAAAAGGCCACGGGCATCTTACAGGCCTTAACCCTCTTTGCCCTTTACCCTATTATGTTATGTTAGGTTATTTTATGTTATGTAAGGTTATTTTGATTGGGGGTTGGTGTCAAAGCATATGTTGAGTGCTCCTTTACTTCTTTTTTCCCTTCATTTCCATCGCTTTTCACATTTTCTTGCAAATTTAGGGGCAACTCCCTCCCACCCCACCCCCCCCCCCACCCGCTGAAGCTGCTCCTGGTTACATTGTGTGTCATAATGTTATGTGACGTTCATGTATATAACATTGTAATGTTGAAGGGGGGGGGGGTCCAGGACACTGTTGATCAGGTGCGTAGCCATGATTGTGTCATGGGGGGTATTGGGGCATGACATGAAGGAAAAGTCTAAGGATAGCGAGAAAAAACTGCTATTTTAGGAGTTTTTGCATTGCACGGCTGGGTCGTGGGGGGTTTTACCCCCCCCCCCCCCCCCATTAAATACTGTGACTGTACACTGTGACTATATATCAGTGATCTATTGTCACTGACAGTAACCTAGAATTCTTTGATTCGTTAAATGAAACTTGCTTGTGCATGTTCTTTTTAGGAACTCTTTCCTTTGTAAGAAAGCATTTTATTTTTGTATGAAAAATATACTGGTGGAATTCAGAAAGTTACCATGTTTCGTGATTAATTGTGTTTATGTCTCAAACCAAAGAGAATTGTGGCATTAACAACCAAATTAGACCCAGCTAAATCTGACTTCAAAATATTTACCTGCTATATCGCCCTGACATGTACGTACAGTTTGATACTGTTATGGACTGCTCGGTGGAACCAACCTCTCTCTGCCTGGAAATACTATCAGGATGACTTTTACAATACACTTAACCATGGAAACCATAACCTAAAATTGTATGAAAAAGTGTGTGTGTGTGTGTGTGTGTGTGCATGCAGTGTGAGGGGTAGTGGGCTTGGCCCCATAGCAAAAACAAGGACTGTAAAAAGTTATCAAAGTGAGCAGCGTTTACCCAACATTTCATAGACTTTCAAGCACGTTTGCTGTAGATTGTGAAACACCTGTGTCACACTCATTCTGTGACTCATTACTTGAAAAACTACACCCCGCCTGCACCACATCTTGGACGATGTTTGGCATTTGCGGAAATTTCCCCTCTCCCCCGCCCCGTCCTTAGTAAACAAAGCAGTTACTTCCGCCTGGTAAAATTCACATTTGAGGAGGAAAAATATATTTTCACATGACTCTCATCAGCCAATTATGAAACACGACAGACTACTACTACACCAGAATTGCAGAATCCAGGAGTAGTTGTATTCTCACAAAGTGGCGTAGCGAAAGATGTTTTCAGGGGACAAGTACCCAAATTTTCACGCTTTTTTTTAATTTGCCGTGAACACCTCTGTAGGCATCGGGTGCATGTATGGCCAATCGATTCCTTAAATCAACGTGACTATTTCACACCTTCCCTAAGAACACTTTGTGCTAAATGTTTCCATCTGCCCCTTCTTACCTATCCCATTTCCGCCTACCCCGCGGGGCGGACTCTGTTTGAACACTCCCCCTTTAAGGCTTCACACACCACATATTTCTATGAATATCCAAATAATCTGTTTGGTGTTCACTTTGGCAGACTTGGTGGGGATGTGACCGAATAAGGAATATGCCCTACAGTCTTCTACGTAGGCAAATTTCCGCCCGCCAACGAAATTCCCGTCCGTTCTTTCGTTTTTTTAACCCCTCCCCCCGGCCCCCAAGCTACTCCATTGGCTCCCGTCTGCACATAAGATTAAACATTTCGCGATTGTGAAAATATAGTGGTAATATTCCTTTCTTCCCTCACATAGGTAGTGCGGGTCGTCAACGTATCACTGAAACGTCTCTTTCAAATATTTTCAGTCATTTTTGAAAAAGTTGATGATAGATCAGGAAACTACGGTTATCTGTTAACAATTTGAATGAAACGAATTCCGCGAATACTCCATAGGCTCGAAAGTAATATTTACTTGGCCCGGTTATACTTTCATTAGAGAGATGCAGGTACGCCATGCACAATTGTACTAATCAGTAAAATCAGGAATCCTTCCCTCAAAGTTGAGTCCGTTTGCTCAGAGAGCTATGACAGTGGGGTTGCCGTGGCAAATCCCTGACTTGGTGACGTTGACCAAAGATTGAGACATACTAATGCAGTGACTGGTGTGGTTATTGGTGTGGTTATGGGGTTATGGTAACCTAAAGCAGATGTCCTGATTAAAGTTACATAGAAGTACTGTAATAGTTTGGATTACTTTTTCCCGGAAAAAAATCTGCGATCGCCAAGACTTCACTGCCAGGGCCTTCCAAAAGGAGCTTGATCGACTGGTATGACACGTGAATAAATCAGAGTTGATCGAGTAACAAGCAGCTATATTCCTCAAAATTTGCAACCGATGAATTAGGAAACTCGTTTCATTTAAAAACCTTCCCACAGGTGTCCCACTGTCCCCGTGCGTAGCTGGATTACGGTTCTGTTTGGTGTCTTCATTTCGACGAGAAATACCTTCACTTACACTTGTTTTCAAGTTGTCCCAACATTTCCTATCCCAAACATTCCACTTCAAGACAGGCGTAAACAGACGGTTCGGTCGGTTGCCATGGTAATACCGTGAGGGTTGACCTTCAGTTGAACCAACCCTTCATTCGGAAAAATATACCATGTAAGCATTTCCCAGTCACATCGCAACTGCTGGAAAAGAGCTTCCTTCTCTTACATTTTATGCATGACGTTTCGTGACGTCATAAGGATTTTAATACTAATTAGCTAAAAGTTATGACTTTTAAAGTCAATTATCTCAGAAACTAGGAACCCAAAAATCTTTAAAACCGTGAAAATCAATGAATAAGATGTAAAAAATACTTTCGGTGCCTGGTTCTGAGTGAACGTACGGGCAAAAGGGAGGATTTTAGTCCATTTTATGAAACGTCTAAAATGGGTTTCAAATGCTCTGCAAAATCGTTCAGCATTTATTCGTTGTTGTTTTAAACTACTCAGTTTTTACTTCAATAGAGAGAAAATTTTGTTTTCTATCTAGTGGTACCATTTTTGCACTATAAAATATCCTCAATGAGTCAGGTATTCGGTAAATTCAACCACGAATCGATTGTGGCGCCCAGAGTATATACACAGTATAGTGAGCCTACTTTCGCGAAATGAACGTTAATGCAGGTCGCCCTATGTAAAACGTTACAACAGCAGCCTAATTCATCCTCACCAATATTGTTCCCATTTCGGAGAAAATGGTGCGATACTTGCTCCTTCGACATTGTTGCAACATATTGTTAGTTGTAATGCCATTTACAAATTAAACTAATCAGTAGTGTTGCACTAGAAGGCTATTTATACTTGTTTGAATGTGATATGCCTGTATACACATACAATGTCATAGTCATGATGGCAAGCTCTGTTGACACAGAGCAAAACTGCATCTTGTTTGCACCAAAACAGTGAAAATTACCTCACTTTAAAAAAAGTTGGGCTAACTAAAAAGCTGGTTTAAAGATCTTTATACTAGGAAACTCTATCAACTTCAATCAAATGTTCATTCTTTGAAAAAAAATAAAAAAAATTCTATGCATCATGTAGTACACTCAGTCAGCATAATACATTGAGCAAGAAAATGAATGAGACTGAGAGACCTTCTAAATAGGCCTGCTTAGATAGGGAGGGCCTTGCAGGAAAGATCATTAGTACAATGTTTAACAAGTGCTATTGATTTTCCTCATTTACTCTGGGTAAAAATGAAAAGTACTGAAGGCAAAGGCAAATACCAATAAGGTTGCAAGGGAAGGAGTATATCAGCTGAGGTTTGGCAAATGGGATATCTTACTTTGAATTCTTTGTGAATTTCTTTTCACATGAAATACTGGTCCTAAAAATAACATGATGATAGCTGGACTGCTAGGATAATAATTCATCACTATCCTGTCCTCTTGTGAGGTGACGGAATGATCCAGGCTCATTTCTACCGTTGGCAGTAGGACAGTTTGATATGCCTATAGTTTCTCAAACAGTTGACAACGTAACAATACAGTTTTTTTGCAGGAAACTACCTAAATGTTGCCCAACATAGTTCTCCTTTATGTGACCTCCTTAAAGATCAGAAATATATATATTTAATGTAAAAAAATCTAGGAATGAATTTACAGTTTTCATTTCATTGAATGCCACACTGATGAGAATTTATTTTAAGACAAAGTTGGGTTTAGATGGTAGTACGTAATTGCCCATGGGGTAAGGTTTTGAAATGATATAAGCTTATAAAGGGCTATAAATTGTATAAATTGCAAAGCTGCAGCTTTGCAATTTATAGGCTACAGTACCTTTATGGGACTTTATAGAAATAGACAACTTGAACTTAATTACAGAACAGTATACCACTATACTGTAGGTCGATCTATTATGAAAAATGATGGGAAGGACTGAGTTTTTCTGTTTGTGGCACAGTAACTATCAGGTAAGAAAGAATAATAACCCGTGAATATGTCCGGACTGAAGTTGAACCCTCTAAATTTGTACAGTTTGTTTACTTTATAATCCAGGCTGACTTGATCATGATTCATAGGAGACCCAGGTTTACCGACTAGTACAACAAAGTTACATCTTATTGTAAGCCCCCCACTAGCCAACATTGCAATGTTACTGAATATGCCATGAAAACTGAAGCTTCAGATTTCATAGACTACAAGTCTACAAACAACACTAGAAGTTTTTAAGAATGCAAATGCAATGGGTACCTGTCCTGCATATCCCACAGTATAATAATAGTCGTTCATTATTTTGTTATGACCGACGTTATCCGAGGCTTTCGGGCCAAGTCGTCCCCAAACCAACTCGTCCCCAACCAACTCGTCCCCAAGCCAACTCGTCCCCAAGCCAACTCGTCCCCAAGCCAAGTCGTCCCCAAGCCAACTCGTCCCCAAACCAACTCGTCCCCAAACCAACTCGTCCCCAAGCCAAGTCGGCCCCAATATGAGAAATTAGTGAAAAATTGGTGGAAAATAAAATTATCTCATTTCAAGAGACCAGCTAACACCGACTTTGCATTTGTTTTTGGTTTGTTAATTCAATATTTTTTCCTCCCTTTTGCTACATAGTTAAAAGGGAGATTTCGTGACATAATTTTTTTTTAATTTTTGAAGCCGTGATTTATGCATAGGCCTATATAGAGAATGACAAGTGGTTTAAAATAGAGCATGATAACTTTATTGTCGCAATTTGTCTACCCATCACAACCAATAACATATATATTTTTGGAGTGTGATGACATATATTTTAAACACAACTGATGGGGACATATGTTTAGTTTGGAAAATATAATTAGTCTTGCAAATAAATGTTTTGGCAAAAGTAATGTTTCTTGCAGATACATTTATATTGCAAAATTATTTCTTTTCTTGAAAATATATTTCTGGTTGGAAGATTATTGTTCCAAATATAATTTTGTGGCGAACATGGTAACTCTTCAGTCAAGAAAGATAGATTTTAATTGCAAATATATTTTGATGTAAACATAATTTTTTCTTTACTAATATATTTCAAGTGTTGGAAATAAATATTCTTCTAAATATATATTTTAGAGCAAACATATATTTTTGTTGGGAATATATTTAATTGCAAATATATATCTTGTTAAGAACATACTCTTTCTACAGTTGTATTTTTATTGCAAATTTGTTTTACAAATATAGGCCTAAAGTTTGAAGCTACTAAATAAATATCGTGTTTTGTCACATAAATAATTCAGTTTTGATTATGTTTGGTTGGTAATATTCCCCTTTCTCGCGCCATAAAAATCACAACATTTTTCATATTGGGGACGAGTTGGCTTGGGGACGACTTGGCTTGGGGACGAGTTGGCTTGGGGACGAGTTGGCTTGGGGACGACTTGGCTTGGGGACGAGTTGGTTTGAGGACGACTTGGCTTGGGGACGAGTTGGTTGGGGACGAGTTGGTTTGGGGACGACTTGGCCTGCTTCGTATCCGAGCCATACTGGAATAGTACTAACTAGTAACAGTAACGTTGTAGGATATACAACGTTAACTGTGTACATTTACCAACACCATATGTACTATAGTACATACTACATACATGCTGTACGCTAAATGCCCCTTCGGGTTTAGCAGTTGTTTACAAAATAATTTATAAATTAAACTACGTAATTTTGGTATCAGCAGGAAGCCTATACTATAATCTTCAAACGTCGATACAAAAGAATCGTTTTACATCCCTCAATGAGTCAGGTACTCGCTAAGTTTGAGGTCCTAATTTGAGACATAAGAATCGACTGCCTCTTTTTGGGAGCGTATTTTTGCAGTATATGTTTGGAAAAACCTAAAAAATCTTTGATTTCTAAGAGAAGGAAAGATCAAAATGTCCACTTACCGTCTCGTTGTATCCATTTATACGCCTACTTATACATTATTCAACATATAGGGGGAGACCCCTTGTCAGTCACAGTTCCGCGAAATCTCATTTGCGCAGATCTAAAAAAGGCGGGAATGCTAGAGAAGTGGTCACTTGGCTTCATTAACTGTACAGCTGCGTGTTGACTGTTCCGCTGTTTTCTTTTCAAATGGGAAAGATCAGCTGATTTTTTTACAATACGGTAGCCGATACATGGCATTATTGATGGCGTTCCTTAGAGCCGTTTACCTGACCGAATTTTACAACTATACCAGTACTATAATATTACCTAATAAATAGTTACGTAGCTAGGGCTAGCTAGCCTCGGGGTTGAAGAATAGGTTGACCACCCCTTCCAAAGAGGGGGCGGGGGATTAAGGGTCTCAATTTTAGTGTTGTAGGATGGCTGCTCTCAATCATGACAATTTTTTGATGTCAGCCATCTTTTTCTATATGCGGGATGATCGTTGAGTCTTACACCTGTCATTTAGTTGAACCAGGGCTGCATTATTATCCTTGCTTACTCGGTAGACTTACATTAGCCCTAAACCTATAGGCCCTTTCGGATATAATCGTTAGCGTATGTACTTAAAAAAAATGAAGAGCAATCGCTGCCCTAATTCTTTTGAAGCACTGCAACTGAGTTTTACAATTTTCTTTTTACTTCTCCTCCAAGTATCTGTGTTATTTTAGGACTTCATTCGTGCAAATGATTTCGTTTAAATGGTTACCGACCAATTATTCTCAATAAATTTTCAATGTGGAACCAAACTAGCCTATCAATGTCACATGATCTTCACTAGAGCTTGTCATTATTCGTGAAACAGGACAATCTAGCCAGGTCAGGTGACTGCCTTTTCTCCTTTAAAGAGAGGTACCTTACGATGTGAAGGTAGGCTGATGGCAACACCCTTTTTGCTGATATTAGCCCATTTCCTCACCCAGGCTCTTTCAATCAACACCATAATCACAAATTTAAAGGTCCTCGCCCAACAAAAGTTCCAATAAGCTAGTTCGGTAATTCGTTGCCGCATGGAATTGTTGGTCACAGCATGCCATTGAGATACACAAACCGAGGTCAGCAAATAGCCTAATGCGTTCCCTTTTTCGTCAGTACGTGCATACAGCACAAAGTGTCTAGCCAACTCGAACGAAAATACGGATCTCAGTCTACTTTACATCAGATTAAAATGCAAATTTTTACTTCACTGAAAAGACAATTTAGACTTCATCCACTGTACAAAGCTACACCTGAGATTTCTCCTTGATTCCTCCTTATATATGGATGTATTAAGAAAGGATGATTTCACGTTATTTTCATGTAAACTCAAATCTTATCCGGGAACACGTGATGTAATCGAGGGATCGGTTTTGTTTATAACGACGATTTGCATGATGTGCGCATGTGCACAACCACCAAAACGAATTACCGAACTAGCTTATTCTGCTTAGGCCTACCTACTTACTTAAACTTCAGGATTAATACTCACAATTCAAACCACAATTTTTGTAGTTATCCACGCACTGAAACTCTAAATTGGCACAAGCTCTCTCATTATAAGCCTGTTTGGGGTGTGAGAATTAAACCTTTAAGCCCCCCTCCCCCTCCTCTAAAATGGAATTTATTGCCATGCATTGTGCTTGGCGCTCAGCAGACGCAATGATGGGGTAGCAAAAACAAGCCAATGAGCCACGCTTGAAAAGGGCATTTCCCGGTCCGACTTAAACAAAAGGTGCTGGGCTCGCGGTAACTTGACTCCATCATCATGAAACATTTCCCTTGTTACTTTTTGATACATTCTCCTCCATCTAAGTAACTAACTAACCTTCTCTGCCTGATTGCACCAAGCTTTTCTCTTCGGGGAGGAAATGAAACGCACACACTTGGTATAGCAGGGTCAGCCAAGCATGTGTTAATATCTTTTCATGCAGTGTGAATACAGTGAAAGCATAGATCACTAGAGGGCACAGATGCATGTTACCCACAAACTCAGACCAGGGAGTTCAGATACCACTTACTACACCCCACACCCGGTGCCTTCAATCTACTTGGGTACCTCTCTACGTTGCACACTCATGATATACTAAGTCCCTCCCATAAGTGTCAACCCAAAAAGTCATCCTCATCCAGGGAGAATGTAGTCTACTGCTTCAGAGTGAGTATACCAGAAGTGTAACTAAAACACTCTCATGCAGTTGAAGAAAAGACCATCCAGACGGATTATTTGCTTTCATATCTTTTGTTATATTTCATGACTTAACCATTGCATAGTCCTGGTAAACCGATGAGTTACCCTTCCAAATTTCATAATGTAGTGAGTGAGAAAAATATTTTCACAGGACCCTCAAGAGCTAATCAAGAAACACAACGGGTTTACTAAACTAATCCAAACTGGGGTGACTGCATTTCCCTTTGACTTCCTATACATGGACAGAACATACTGTACAGATGAATGTCGTTATCGTACGTGTAAGAAAAAGCGCACCAAGGTGACTGTCTGCTATTATTTTGTGTAAAACTTTGGACTTTCTCAAGTCAATTCCCAGATTTTGCAAGAAAGTTGAAATATTTTTGAAGTATGGCAAGGTTAGGTCAAAATCCGCACTCCACGTATTGCAGGAATATGATTTTGTTTCCCATTCAAGTTTAACTTTGGTTTAAAATATAACAGAGTGGTCAAATCAGACGATTTATACTTTCACGGTGGCCATCTTGGTGCGCCTTTTTGTCCCAGTCGGTGACGACAATCTACGGATAGGACGTTCACGTTGCATGCTCTGTCCATGTATAAGTATGTGGCCCGGGACTGTTACAGGGAAAGGTACCAGGTCGTTGAAAGAAGTTTGTGGGTGGAAAGCCCGAACTAAATGGTTTGCTAAATTTTTCTCAACTATACCGACATAAACCAACTCAATCTTCTGAAAGAATTATGTCATAAAGAATGAAAATCAAGTTGTTTACCTTGTGTTTTTTCTGTCTTTTGATTTTTTTTTTTTTTTTTCATTTTTTATTCATGTAAACTAGACCATCTGTTGAACAAGCCATTGGAAGGATGCAAGAGAAATGAATATTTATCACAGAACTCTGGAATTTAGTTAACATTTACAATGCTAGCAAAGCCTGTTTGAAAATGCGCATGCTTGTGCCGAATGTAACAATACAGTTGGCTAAGTATGCATGTATTGTATCACGCGTCCAGGATGCGCATATTGAAATGTCACGTGGTGCGTATGGTTCTTATTTTGTAAAGTCATGCCTGCTTTCGGAAAATGTGGAAGTAAGTAGCCCGTGCAAATAGGCCGATGAATTCAGTTCATTGGATTTTCACGGCCCAGTTTCTAATAAATTTGTTTGAGTCGAAAAGGCTGTGGCCTTTTTCCAATTGTAACTCATTGGCTCACTTTCCCTACTCCACGGTTTATTATGAGTACCAAGAACAGTAGATTTCAATTTCGAAGTCTTCGGTGTGGCAAGGCCACCTAACTCTAGAGGCAACGATCTCAGACTGCAAGTCACATGCTCTTACCACTTGACCATGCAGGCGGTCTTCCCAAAAATGATCAGGACCATATTGTCACTATTATGCATCCACATGACAAAAAGATCTACCCAAGTTTCCCATCCTGAGATATCACGTTCATGAGGAAGGTGTCACACACTCGCACCCACACACACACGAAAACCTGACTGACGCAAGGGACCAAGAAACTGATGTGCTTTAAAGGTTTCAGAGGCCGAGGGAGCTGAGAAGAGACTACGTCCCGTGTAATCATTATGCCGGAACTTTTATTGGTTGTTCATAGTAAAATCCTATTATAAGCAGGTATGCTAAAAATGTCAAATTCTTTTACAAATTGCAACATAGGATTATCAGGGTGAGAGACACTTGGATTCTGAAGTCCCACTTTCTTGGACCCATTACTGCAAACTTTTGAACGATTATATTTTAAACAACAACAGTAATATCAGACATGATTGAACTTCCACTAATTGACGTGTAGCTTGACTTGCAAGCAAATCCAATTTATTTGAGCCTTGACTTGATATGCTTTCCCATAACTTCTTACTTTAGTTCACTTAATGCGGCTGCATGACTTGGAAACTTAACAAGAGACTTGTATAAACTGACTTGTAACGGTCTTGTCCCAATCTCTTGAGATATAGCTCACGCAACTATTGTATTTAATGGCAAATGTTTGAAAAAGCATAGTATTATCAATTATATGCTACATTCTTCAACTCAATGCCTATACATACATGCTTTGAAAATGCCCATTAGCCTACAATCCCGAGTAGTCTTGCAAAGCTCGGGAAAGTTGTGTCAGTGATGGTCAGTAACTTGAACATTCTTTGGTTTCTGTCACGTCAGTTGTGATGAGACCCAAATGGCTGGAGCCTTTGGACTAAAACTACGCAATAACCAACAACCATTACGCTGTCCTACTGAATTTGAATACAGACAATACAGGTTTTGATTTAAACGGGTACGAAGCTTCACCTTAGAACAAACATATTGAAGGCCGCAGATGGAACAGAAAATACTGTTGGTACAAAAAGGCAACTTGCAAGTCCATCCCCTAGCTTTTACGGGAATCATTTCCAATTTTCTTTACTGGGGATGGAACCTATACTGACCATTCGATCACACAAGGAACAACCTTACCCCCCCCCCCCACAAGGTTTGCAGGCTAAGTACAAGTCTAAATCTCGACTGACATTGCCTAATTTGGCTGTCCTGCAGCAATAAGGTGACTCTGTACAACACCAACATGTTATAAAAAAAGATAGGAAGCATTCAAGGGAATATCAACATTTCTGATAAGGAAAGAAAAAATGCAAAGCATATAATGTGAGTTGCAGAACAAGAGGGTCAGAAAATGAAGTGCAGTGTGCTATTTGAACTTAAGTGAATACATTTTGATATTTAATCCATCTTTCCTATGTAGCAAGCTATGAAGCGCTCAAAGAATAGATAAGTTAATGTTAAGAATCTTTAAGCGACTCAGGGCAAAGAATTCCTTCAACAAATTGACTAAATTCGGTTAAGACATTTACCATAGTAAATAACTTCTCGAACTAATACATTGAAATCGGCTAAATGGTTTGGTAACCTATTCAGCGATCATCTAATAAGATTAAAGGCCCAGTTTTCTCACCCCAAACAGTAACACTTCTCCTAACCTTCCTACTTAAGCCCCTCCCACAATTGTCTGAATTTCATCCTCATCCAGATACAATCTCAGTTTATTGCTTCAAGGTGAGTGTAGAAAAACTCAATTTATACAATCAAAACACTCTCAGTACCGTTCATGTTGTGTAACATAAGCAATTGGGACTCTGCATTGTTTGAACTAGCTGTCAATCAAAGAGCTGAGCCAATCGAGAATTTCGGTACCCCCGTACCAAAATTGTAGTTTGGGGTGAGAGGTTTGGCCCTTTAAACTTCTTTTAATGAAAAGGCAACCAATAGAGTGCATCTTAAGTTGGGTGTTTGCAAACCGCTATACAATATGTATTTTGTAGGCTTTAGTAATCCTAAAAACGTTAACTTTCATTAATGCCCAGTGTGTGTAAGACATTCAACAGGCAGGACTAAACTTATGCCACAAGAATAAGAAAACATATTTTTTCTTCATTCAGCTCACATGTTACATTGTACTTTGGAATACGATATCATATCATGAACATGAACATGACTTAGAGGTGGTTTGAAAATTAATTATAACAACAAAAAGAAAGATCGTTTGTTGGGTGGGCCTTTTTAAGTCTTGGACTTTGTAAAAATTTTATTATTCAGCCAAATTACCAGTCATTAAATGAGCAACTGACATTTTTAGGTATGCATGATAAAAAATATGTGCAGTGGCTCCAACTCACTCAGTAGTGAGTATTTTCTTCACAGCATTTGTATTAAATTCCATCATTTTATCCAAAACAGGCTTTTTCAATACACTTTGCATGGGACACAATTGTTCCCTACATCAAATGTTCCCCATGAGAGGTTGATACCACAGAACACACCGTAGTACAGTGAAATAAAAATCCATCAGTCATAAACCTAGTCCAACAGGTGCTAAGTTATTTTGATCTCTTTTTAAATTTTCTTCTTCCATTTAAAACTAAGTACTTCATCGTGAAAAATTTTACACCGTGAAAGGTGTAAATCTCCCATAGAATCCGAATTTTTAAAAGTTTTGCTAAATGCCTTATTTTGAAGAAAAACCTATGTTGTAATGCTCCCTCTACAACACAGTCTTGAAAAGTCCATAAAATAAAGCATCAAATCTCCCAATTCATTGCCAGAGCTTCCCCATTCGTTGCCACTTCTGAAGGCCGTCAGTCCTTTGGCATCATCTTGGCATGCCTACATCACATGATATTATTTGTGTAAGCACATGCAACACCAAAACTACTTTTTAATTTTTCAATGGTCATTTGCAACATATTACTCAAAGGATTGGGTTACTCATTGATTGATTTGCCTGACTGCTTCACCTTTAATTTCATAGCACTTTATGCTTTCATATTTCAATTGAAAAAAAAAACAGAGATTTTTCTTGTCCCCTACATTTGTTCAGTGGCTTTTAATTAAGAAGTTAACTAATTAAGGTGTTGGAAAGTTTTTATTAGTTGGTTATAAAAGTGTTTGACCTTAAAATTATGGAAACATGAAAATTTTATGAAGTACCAACTTTTTTGTACCTTTCAGTCGCATGTAAATCCCTGAATGACCCGTACCTCACAGTGCAAATGCTAAGACCTGCCCTAGATCAAGTTTTGTATGGCTAAAGCAAGCCAGATACAACTTGAAGAAATCCCTTTCCAGATATGCAAACAAAGTTTTAAATTGCCATGTCAAGCTAAATATAACATGAAGAAATGCATTTCCAGATATGCAGATAAAGTTTTATATGGCCATATCAAGCTAGTAAAATACCATGCCAGGTGTACCTTTAGCCATATTCATTTAGGTATAGCTTTATAAAATGAATATCAAATAAACAATTTAAGTTATTTTAGGCCATATTAATACTTTCTGGTTTAATGTGTGTACCTGTTGCACACAAAGGCCTTCTTTGGAAGCTGATTAGTATCAGCAAACCAAAACCATGACTTTCAAACCATTTTGAAATTCCTAATATTCAGCCTTTAAATATGCAAATTACTTTGCAATGTGGACGTGGTCCAGAATTTGGAGCCAATTTGTTATTTGATTAAGAAGTAAAATTTGAAAAATCATGAAACCTTCAACAAACATTATTTTGGAATATTGCCCCACACTGTAATTCATCCATCCAGGTCCATTCCATCCCTGAAATTCAGGCAATGTTAATGAAATTTGGGTGGTTTGTTTTTTAATTACCTATAATGCAGTATGAGAATGTCTTTGATAATCGGAAGTTTGGGCAGTCAAACAGACAATTTCATCCATGTAGTAGATCTTCAATTTAACAAAAGTTGCAACAGAGCAAACAAGCGTGTTTTCAATTCCGTTGTGTACTTGCTCCCCCAAATAGATGCAAGACCATTTCATCCAGTGGTAGCGGTACATTTTATCTGGCAATTTTCTGATCACAAAAGCAGAGGGTTTTTCTATTATTCCAAAGGAAAGCTCTCCACACCAAAAATCACTTTCTTTCTGTTCTGCTTTTTCTGCCCTTTTTTTAGATGTATGTGTGTGTGTCTGTGCATGCTTGTGACACATACTTTGTCGTTAACACGATACCTCAAGATAAGAATATCTGACAGTTATAAAACTTGGTTCATACATTTCCCATATTCAGAGAAACAACCCTATTATTTGCGATGGAGTCCTTAGAAAAAAAGGTGCATCAACCTGTGGCTGCACCATGTGTGATCACGCATGGAAAAACAAAGAAAATGAGGCTGTTCTTGGGTGGGAAACCCGCGTTTTTGGAACGTTTTACTCACAGGTTTGGGCACACCTCTCCTTGCTATTGTGATCTCCCCCTTACTCGTGTATTTATCTGTCTTTCTGTCTGTCTGCCTGTCTGTCTGTGTCTTTATTACCTATCCTTTTGTCTGTCTGTCTGTCTGTCTATCTATCGATCACGTTTTATGGAGATCAAAGGTTGTCTGGGTTCACTTGAGGTCAAAATGTGAAAATCTTGGTAACTTACTTAAGATTTCATATGTGGTATTTGGATGTCCATTATGGTGAGAAAATGGACTCTCTTTTTGTTGCTGGAGTTCAAAGGTGATCCGAGATAAAAAAAGCTATTTTTGAACATACTATATAACACTTGAGTGAGAAAATATGGTACATGATGGCATTTCTTGAAATAGAACGTTTATATACCAACGAAACCACAATGCATTTGCATTCTGATAACTTTCTGATGACTAAGCAGTTTGGTAATTTGCTTGAAGTGAATATTATATTATTTTTATTGCAAAAGAAAGCTCAAAGTACAGACTGCTTGGATTCCTCTTACAAGTGTGGGAAATGCCATCTCCTGCTATCTGACAGGTTACTATTTTTCAAAATTTTCTGTGTGCCTCACGTCAACTAACGGTGGTGCTTTGATTAGATAGTCTTTGGCAGGATTACATGTTTCAGACAATCTTTTTTTTTCTTATAATATTCTTACTCATCACATGCAGTTTTTCAATTATTTTGAAGTCACTTTCTTTGTGGAAGAAAGCTCAAAATACTGACTGACTGCTTATACTCAACTTATAACCTCTCTTACAACTCCTCAGACAGCTATTTCTTGCTGTCTGATGGGTTGATCTCTCTCTTCAAGTTTTCTTTACATTCCAGGCCAACTAATGCTGGCACTCTGCTTAGATTATCCAAATTGCCTGAAAAGCTCCCGTGCGCAAATGCATCAAAATAATATACAGTAACCCATCTAACTTTAAACTTACTTGAAAGGCACTTTTTGTAAACTTTTATTTGCCAACTTTAATCTTTTGTGTGAGCATGAACGCAGAAGTTATATTGAAACTGTTTTGTTTTTATTTAGAAAAGAAGCATTTGTTCATAAAGTTACTACAGAAGAAAATCATTAGCTGGTATGAAGCTATGACTCCAGTACCCTGGAAGAAGTCGTGCGGATGGAAATCATCAGACTTGTTTGTCGGGGGTGGTTTGATTTTAACCACTTCTAAAACTCATAGAAGTGTTAGAGATGTTGATGAGAAGTGTAAATTAAACTACACAGAACTCTTTGACCATGAGAATCTTAAGGAGGAAACTAGAATAATAATTGAAGGAGAACCAGGATCTGGAAAAACAATGCTTTCTTCTCAATTAGCTTATGACTGGTCCCAGGGTAAAATTGGTGGTATTAATGTTTTAATTTTACTCCCCTTAAAATTTGTTCAGTCAAAAACACTTGCTGAAGCCACCAAAGATTTTTACCTCAATGAGTACAGTGGTCTCTCAACAAATGATATTGAAGAGGTTATCATAGGGGAGGGTAGAAAATGCTGTTTCTTACTTGATGGCTTGGAGGAGTACAATGGTCAAAATCACACTTCATCTGGAGATCATTCTGAGGTAACGAAAGTCATGACAAAAGTTAAAAATCCAAATTGTAAAGTGATACTTACCTCTCGCTCAAATTTTATACAAGATCTACCATCCTGTCCTTTGGTGAAATTGGGACCATTTAGTGAAGTTCAGAGACAAGATTATCTTGAAAAGGTATTTTGGGATGACTATGAGACACGAATGAAAGTTAAGAACTTAATTGATAAAACTCCATTCATACTTGATCTTTGCAGCATTCCCCTGCTCTTTGTTCTAGCTGTACATAACATAGGAAGTATTGTTAATGTACAAGATGATTGGCAGGATACAGTTTCTCCATTTATAGAAATGATGGTTGAGAGTTTGTGTCCATTAGAACAAATGGAAGAAAATTTTGAAGTGGAACAAACCTCACATAATATATCTTTAGAATTGCTTGCATTTAATGGTCTTTGTAGAGGAACACAGCAGCTGTTGTGGCAGAAAGCATTTGTTGAGGAAAATGTTAGAAACATAAAACAATATTTAGATTCCGGAATCTTGGTTGTTGAAGAAGTTGCTAATGCAGGTAAAACGGTTAAACAGAACGTGCAGAAAGATGTTGTCTCAGAACAGGCTGGGGAGGTGAAGACTGAAGACAATGAAAATATGAATGGTAAAAGACACAGAATGAGAGGAGAGACTGCAGGCATTGGTAGAACATTCAAAGGTCAAGAGGAATATTTGAAAGAAAAATCTCAAGGTCTGCAGAAACACATCGATGAAACACCGTTAAAAGAAGAGGAAAGTACACTTGGGAGAAAGAAGAGTTTAGATAAATTTGAAAAAGTTGAACATGAGGACGTAGCAAACAGTGTACAACCTGTACAAGAACAGAGGGAAACAAGAAAATATACAAAAACATCCTTAGCTATACAACATGTGTCAGTAGAAGTGAAATTTTTGCATAAGATATTTCAGGAATGGTTTGCAGCTAGATATCTGGCTGACATCTTTTGGAAGTATGGTGAACTAACATTACCTAACAAGTACAAGATTTTCAGAGAACACCTGCAACAAATAAACCCAGCTGACCTTCACTATGTGATTCGCTTTACTTGTGCTCTCTGTCCTCCTAGCTGCCATCTCATTCTAAACTATCTCCATAGTACCTTTCGGAATAAAGAAGGAAAACTTCCAGGACATATTATAAATTGCATTTGTCTTTGTTTAGCTGAATATAATGGGTACAAGGGTCATTATATCAGAGATGTCATAAGTGAAGTGTGCAAAGCAGATATTTCTATTCACTCTGACGACAACAGATTACTACAGAAAGCGAAGATTGCTATGCTACAGCTGGCCTCAGAATGTGGGGTGAGTAGTATCCTATGAAATTGTCAAATTACCACGTTATAGGTAAATAGGATAGTAAAACAGGAAACTAGGGATGGGTATGGTTTACACGTTATTGAGTAACCGTACTTGGTAGTAGTCATGACTGGTATGCTATTGCTAGACGCGTTTTGTCTCTTAAACATGTGTGTGAGTTGTGAATTCAGTACCTTATTACTGTGTCTTGTGTTTAACCAAGTTTCAATCTCCACATGCAATTTATACTGTAGTGCAGCGCATTTGAGGTTTAATTTTAGTTTAGTGCCCAGATGTTTCTTCAATAAAACGTTGAAATTGTCCTGGAATTTGATACTTGAAAAACCTTGCACATTTTTAGCTGGGCCCACAAAGTGTGGGTAGAGCCTATGTTATACTGTAAAGGGAAAAAAATGTGTCTCACAAAAAAGTCTGACTCACAAAAAAATGCCTAACTCCCTTTTTAAAAGGTTTTAGCCTATGTTATTGCCAGTGGATTTTTCTAAAATTTGCTCATGACGAAATGGACACGGTAAAAATACACGCTTGATTTCCTTTCTTGCCCAGTTACACAATTTGATGATTGACAGACAGTTATACTCCATGCAAAGACATTTATTCCAAGTCAAGAAACCCTAGCCACAGTATGCAGAACATTCCGAGGGGGTTCCCATTACAGTCCTGCCCAAAGTTCTGTTTAATTTTTTGAAACCTAAGTGGACTAGAAGCTCGGTGAAGTGATAATAATAGACCTCCAGCAGTGGGTTCGGAAACTTGATATACCTCACTTGAACAATAGATTACTGAGGTTACAAAATCAACTTTTTTACCGCAATCGAAACAGCATGCCGTACATGTGTCATATTCATGGGGCAACAAATTTCCTTCTTAGCTACAAGATAAACTAAAGAAAAGTGCTAATTTTTGGCCACTTTAAGCATATTTTGCCTCTGGGCAAAATTTCATGATATCACAGTGGAGGCGTTGTAGCACATACTGTAAGCCTATTTTTGTAATTGTCTGTGTCCATTGTGTACAAACTATGAGTTCCCAGTCAGCTAATCACTTATCCTTCCGTAATTTTAGTATCTATTACCAGGGAGATGTCATTGCACAGGTCTCTCCTTGTTGTGTGAGGACACTTTCATAGTGTGGGGTCACTGTAATGATGCTTGGCTCATCACCAAGTTTGTTTACCTGGTCAAGCTAGAGTAGTGGTGGATATATGATCTTTGTTACAGAACATGTTGAAATTTGAAATAATGCCAATTAGAATGGACCCAAATCAGCATTTCCTATCAGCTTCCAAATGGATGGTGCATTGATGTTTCTTCCGGTACTTGACTTTTTGTTTACAAATTTCACAGAGGAGCGAGCTGGGGAGGGATAGGAAAACAGATGGAAATGATGGAAAGGGAGAGAGGGATTGAGGGAGGGGGGAGGGAATATATTTGGGTATCTTCTCTTTCCTTATTGCATATGCCACTATCCTGCACAAACTGGTCATTTGTACTACGACCCTCATATGGAGCATTATCTTAAAGTGTACCTCAAGTAAAAAAAAATCAAAACCATGTATTAAAAAGCATGAAAAATATATGGTTACAGTCTAACTCTCATTTTCATGGGACATTCCTGAGCTGAGATATAAAATGTTGCAGTTTATATACTCAATTTAAAATACTGTAGTACATAACTTACTAATTTGTAAAGTCATTGTTGAACTGTGAGTCAAATCACTATCTTTGTCTTTCTTTGTTTTTGTAAAAGTTACTGCACCTTGTACGAAGGTTTGATAGCACTTTTACTCTTATGTGGTGGTGTAATGAATTAAGCCCTCTCTGTGCAATATGCTATGGAAGCAAACAGGAGTATTCAAGTTAATGAAAACATTTTCAACTTTCAAAGGAAAAAACATCTTATGTGACTTGTACAACTAGACAGTCACAAATTACAGTATTGCACACTTGAATAGACAATTTTTTTTCAAGTGAGTCAACTTCAACATTTTATTTTTCAGCTCAGTAATGTATTGTCTATTAAGATGGGACTTGGGCTGTTAGCATCCACTTTTCATGCTCTTCAATATATTTTTGAGTAATTTGACTTTCGGTACACCTTAAGGGGATGAATTAGCTATAGAGATTTATCCCTGACACAGTTCAACTGCTAAGTGAACAGTGTTAACATGCTGGTCAGCCCAACTGGAGTTGTCTAGGTATTAAGTGTACACCATGATTTTGTTCAAGATGAATAAAAAACACTGGTGCCATCAGACGGGTTGAGCGACAGTAACTTTGCTACTCTGGTTTGCATTGTGTATTGTCCTGCAAAAGATGGTTTTGTCTGTCCACACTTACTTTAAGATATATCTTGTGTGTTCTAGTCATTTCGAATATTAATTTTCATACTTATGTACAGTATAACAGCTACAACTCAGAGTAATATTTTTAAGTTTAGGCAACATTTAAATGATAAGCAATTATCTGTCCAATCTGCTCAATATGCTGTTAAGTACATTTAGTACTTATAGACTTTCACAGTATATTCCATTGTTTTTTCTGCAGTTACCAATCTCCAGGTTACAGCTGTTTGGTGCAATAAAGGAAGCCCACAAAGATGAGGTGATTTTAAATTCTGGTACTTCTTTGAAAATCTTGATCACTCTCCAGACGATAGGAATGAACCAGTGGGATAGTGCTATCAGAGGAGAAGATTATTCTAACATTGTGAAATATGTTATAAACAGCACATCCCTGAAGAAGGCATTGTAAGTGTCTAGTCAGGATATTTGCTTAATCTTTCAACTTTAGGAACAATACCGTTTGGATTAATGGTACCAGCAGTCCTGTATATGCATGTGTGATCGCCTATGTCTCAAAGATTTTTTTCCACGACAATAGTGGCACTGAAGGTCTAGGGACGGAGAGCAAACATCCAACAAAAAGAGCATAGCAGGTTTTTTTTTTTTTTTTAGTTGTTACTTGCCAGGAAATTCCCATTCATTGCACCTTGTAGGATCCTATGTAAACAATACAATTATACATCCAAACATGTCAAAGCATATGAAAATATAGCAAATAAAGGTTAAACTCCGTTTCCCTTCAACAGTGTTTACAACTTCAAATTTACCTCCCTGAGTTCAATTGCACTTCCAGAACAATAATCTTCCATTCAAACCAAAGATGATTCTAACTTCTTTACAATCAATCACTAAACCACAACACAGAAACAAAACGTAACACAATAATTAAAAGTTTCAATAAGCCAGTCTCACAACTTCAGTCAATAAGCAACTCTAACGTTCTAACAGTTTCCAGCTCACCTAACAATAATGTGGCTTTCAAATTAACCCTGCTCCGACTCAAAAACTTCACAGAGATTGTTCATACTCCGACTTGGGCTCCTCTCTACTGTAGCTCGATCACTTTATTATTATTATTATACTAAGTAACAAACTTGATTGTTTATTCATAACTTGTCCACTGTAGGTTTCAGCACTCGGCTATCCTTCTGTAGCGGCCTGGCAGTAGAACCCGGGTTTACGCCACCATCTCCACCCTACGGCACCACCAATTTGTATTGGGCAGTATCCTGGAAGGAAACAAAGTGACTGTAAACCACACTATTATCTTAAATTATTGCCCTTTATATACGCCCAGCAAATGACACACTAGAGAGACCGCCGAAGAGGATTGCTCAACAAAACATGCCAGGGTTACACCATCCTTGTGGGCGTGGTTCACGCTACACCATCGACTGGCTATTTACATCTTCAAACAAACATGAATAAATACACAACACATAGGCTATTCACAATATAAAGCGAACTACTTTCGTCGTTCCCAAAATCTCCATCTATGCTCTTGAAATGAATCGTAAAAACACTCTTGCCCAATTTGCTCATCCCCATGTAAGCCTAAACTTCGTGATTACACATACCCACTATTCACATCTGTCATCGAAGAAATAAGGGGGGAGGGGGATTAACAGATCGAGCAGAAAATTGTATTCTTTCCAGTTTAACCATCACTCTCACCCAAACGGGAAACCAGGCATACTCACATATTGCAAATTCACATACACAAATATTCTGCTGCAAAATTGCCTCCCCCATGTCCTAAAGTAACCCTTGTACACTTTCCGATAAGCCTTCCAACACATTCTACACAAAATAGAGAAACCATAGGATGGTGATACAGCTACTGTGGCCCTCTTGAACTCTTATGAAAAGAATGAACCAATACTCACTATTGTACGTTAGCTCCTACAGCAAGGCAGAATCCTGGCAAAAGTAACGATAAAGACGGACACTCCGTTCGCCATGCACTTTCTTAAAGTTCTGACACTTTCGAACGTCGGAGCCTCCGACAAAAGAAGAAAATGCTCAAGCATACATATACCATATACCAAACTCAAGACGTACGCAGACGTCAAAACAATATCTGCAACCTTTGCAGAGTAGAGATGTAGCCTGAAAACCTTTTAGCCGGCCGACTACTTTCACTGAACAGCTTTCCTCTAGTACCCTATTGAATGTCTTCACTGCCCTTACAATTTATTTACCCCACCTGGGTGAATCTTCTCTTGCATGCTTTCCCTAACTAATCTCTAGAGAACAATAGAGAAATATGGCCTACACCCTCAACAATACTCGCGACTATTTCCTACCTCCGAGTACATATTGTTAAGGAAATAGCATAAATCCAGCTAGCCTACTAGTTTTATAGCACGCCCTTAACTGAACTTCCCACCTAATTTTACGGAAGCTTTGGTGTAACAGCCTACTCTTTGTTCCAACACCCCATTATTGTTCCTACATGTTTGTACAGGTATTCTAAACCCTTATTAGGCTCAAACTAAGTCAAAGAGCAGTTTGAACTATTGCCATTTACCACCGTGTATCTTTCTGCCTGTCTGTCTGTCTGTCTTTCTGTTTGTCTGATCTGTCTGTCTGTCTATCTCAAAGGTTTCAGGTCAAAGGTCACCAGCAATAACTAATTATTTGAAAAATACTAGGATAGCATTTGAGTGAGAAGATATGGAATATGGTGACATTATTTAAAATAGAACATTTATGTATTATCAAAAGCTCAGTGCATTTTTTGCATTCTTGGTTGCTTTAATTCTGAATCCATGATGATATTAAATTGATTTTATTCAAATATCTTTTCATGTTTTTTAGATTGTCTTTTCCAAACCAACCACCAACACTGGATCCCAAGACTTTAAAAAAAGCAGTTGCTAAACAAGTAACAGGTAGAGAGTTGAATATTTTTTTTTATACTAGGTATTGTAGTTACAGTGTGTACACTCTTCAACACAGAACACTATGAATGCTATATGTACCCAGAACACTTTTCCTCAAGTCACTGTACATAAAGTTTGGGTTGAGCACCCTCCTTCCTCTGATTTATTTATGTGGTATTGTGATATATTTTATAATCTACATTGTTTCAGTACAATGCATAGGCATGACATAAACATCCTTTTAAAAGATTCAGTGAATCACCAGACTTTTTCATTGGCTGAAAGTTGTCAAAGATTGTCTACATTTTTACTTCAGGCTATTAAACACCAGAAAAATCCTACCCCATGTGTCACAGCAGGGAGTCGTGTGTTCACATACCAGCTGCTACTGTATAATAAAACAAGGCCATGAAACAAACATTAACTTTAGCTATTACCTTTGTTATGTTCCTGGTTCAACCATATTACTCTCTGGGTGGTAGTGCTTCCATGGTTCAACAGTTTGAAAAGTGCTTCCTCCAGCTTGAATTCCCCTAGATTTTGTTCAAAGGTAGCAAGTGGTCCTGCAATCTACACTACATTAGCCTCAAATTAACAGCTGCTGTTTATTGAGAGGAGTCACAGGTCTCTGGGAATCTTTTAAATGGATGTTTCTTTAAATGGCACTGCAGTTCATATTTCCATTCAGTTTTTGATTCCTTGCCGAAGGCAGGCAAGGAATCTATGCGATGGTGATGTCGTGTGTATGTGTGTGTGTGTGTTTATGTGACGCTTTGGCTTGTACACACGATATCTCAAGAAGGGTAACTGCGACTAATTTCATATTTGGTGTGTAGGTTGGCCATATTGAGTAGATGATCCTTATTGTTTTTGATTGGAGGTCAAAGGTCGTTTGGGGTCACGAGAGGTCAATAGGTCAAAACATTTTAAACTCGATATCCCAAGAACCGTACATTTGACTATGCCCATATTTGGTGTGTAGGTTGGCTGTATTGAGTAGATGATCCCTAATGTTTTTTTGGTGGAGGTTAAAGGTCGTTTGGGGTCACGAGAGGTCAAAGGGTCAAAACGTTGTAAACACTATATTTTAAGAACCGTACATTTGACTATGCTTATATTTGGTGTGTAGGTTGGACATGTTGAGTAGATGATCCCTATGGATTTTCCTGGAGGTCAAAGGTCATTTGGGTCACGAGAGGACAAATGTTAAATTCCCCATGGTTGGAGTCTTGATACTGCAAAATTTCACACATAGTATGTGAATGTGATACCATGAGCAGAACCCTAGTACTTGTAGAAAGCTTCAGTTCCTTGCATGTATATTTTGTGGGTACATTATGGAGCACTGTCAAATTGAAAAACATTACGAAGCACTGTCAATTTGAAAAAAAAAAAAATGGTAGGCTTAAATTTCAGTGGCAAGGAATCACTAAGCCTTTTTGGCTTTCTGGTTGTGAGTTCAAAATGTTACATTTCATTTACTACTTATCCAACCACCTTGTTAAGAACAATTTGAAATGTTAACCTATCACAATGACTTTAACACTGACAACATTTTGAAATACAGTAACCCAAACCATGACTAAACTAACTAAGGCACTATTGTCAGGAAAGCCACATAAATTCAAAAATTATAACTGCAGTCTGTGTTTACTGGATTTGTCTACCATATATGTGATGCTGCTTGATGTATGTCATTTCATATGTCCTCAGTGTAAAAAATAAATGTTTATAATGTATTTTATTATTTCAATACCAATGTACAAGTGTGGATGTAGACTGTTTGAAACTAAATCAGGATTTATCTACTTATATTTCTTTTCTAGTTGATTGGCACATTGGGAAAGTTGTTCAGACGTTGGACCTTTCAAGTGGGTTATGGCTGGTATGTTACCTTTTCTACCATCTTAAAGATTTGATGCCTCATTTGAATGAATAGGGTGTACTAGATCCAAGTTCATTAGACCAATAATTCATAGGATCAAAGTTTAGTTAACTTACAGGTTTACTAGATGGAAGCTAGTCTCCTAAGATTCACCGAATCGAAAGTCATGCGCATCAAACGTTCACTCAAATGTAAAATAGACGTTAGGCGAAACCTTTGATCTTGTGAACCCTATCTGCATTGTCAAAATCTTTGATGCGTAGTGAACTTTCCCACTTAGTGGATATTCGATGTAATGAACACTATTGTTAAAATCTTTGGTCTATTATTTACCTTAGATCTAGTGATCCTTTAATATAGTTAGAATTCCTCATACATCAATGTTATACAGAATTTGTTTTTTTTTAGGGGTTTAAATGATAAGAGAAACCAATGCATTTATGATGGTGTGTGTGTGTTTGTGAAACTTTGCTCCTTAACATGATGTCTTCAAGATAGGAATGCTTGACAGTTTTCAAACTTGGTACATGGATGCACCATATCAAGAAGAAGATCCCTATTTTTTGTGGAGGTCAAATGTCATCTGGGGTCACCAGAGGTCAAAGTCTGGAAACCTTGTTAACTCATTACCTCAAGCTAGTTAGGGAATTCGGATAGATTTCTTATGTGGATGAGCTATGTTCAGTAGATGGTCCCGATTGATTTGGGTGGAGTCAAAGGTCATCTAGGGTCACGAGGCTCAATGTCTGAAAATCTTGTTTACACTTCCTCAAGGTAGGAAACTTGGATAGATTTCATATTGGTATGTGGATGCCTTATGGTCAGAAGATGGCCCCTATTGTTTTTGGCAGATAACAAAGTTCATCAGGGATCATCAGGGGTCAACGTCAGAATATCTCACTAACACGATATCTCAAGTTAGGAAATTTGGGTAGATTCTGTTTGTTTTTTTATGTGGATCCATTATAATCAGAAGGTGGTACCTTTTTGTTTTTGGTGGTGGTCAGAGGTCATCTGGGGTCACCAGAGGTCAAAGTTTGGAAATCTTGTTAATGCAATATTGCAAAATGGCTGTCTGTCTGTCTGTCTTTCTATCTATCTATCTATGGCTTTTATGGAGGTCAAAGCTCATCTAGGGTCACTGGAAGTCAAAATGTGAATGGAAACCTTGTTATGTGTTTAGTTAGATAGAGTTCCACCGCCCAGTTTTCAACCTATTGGTTCAAGTCAAGCCACATCTCAAGGTTGTCAACAAATAGATTTCACATGCTGTATGTGGGTGTACATTATGGTGACAAAATGATCCATATTTTTGTTGATGGAGGTCAAAGGTCATCTGGGATAACAAAATTACTTTGTGAACAAGCTAGTGCAACATTTCAGTGAGAAGATACGGTACATGGTGGAATTATTTGAAATGGAACTTTTATGTATCATCCAAACCTAAATGCATTTTTCATTTCTGGTTCAATGCTCAACATTTCTTTGTGAAACATGTTTAATTAATTTCCAAAAGTTGTTTATACTTCATTACTGTTTTATTCTTTTAACATACTGTTAGTCACAATGTCAACGGTATCTGTATCTTTTGTATGTTTAATAAGCCAGTTCAGAGTTACATCAAAGTTGAGCAGGTCAAAGGTCATAAGGGCACTCTGATACTAAACAATACTCCACAGTCTATGGGTAGCCCCCATGAATAGGAAGTGTTGTAAAAATAATTGCTCAAGTAATGTAGATTTGTTTCGGCAGAAATACAATTTATTTTGCAAATCTACAATAATGGTAAACGCCCAAAAATTTGGTGGATCACGAGTGGAGGTGTGCCAGGCCTTTCCTCACATACTGTAGACTAGAGCCGCCGTGCACTGCAGACACATGGTATGGGTGATCGCTTAGTGAGCTTTTGCACAATTCTACCAGTAGCCATACTGTAAATTTGAGTACTGGTATTCAAACTTTTTGTTGTATGTGTGTATGTAACGTACACTAACAAAGTGATATACAGAGCAATTCTTAATATTTTTGCATGCTATATATGGCCGACTTAAATTTACCCACTTACTGAAACATGTACTACGGTACGGAACTACAGTCCGTATGCATGACCAGCCAGTCATAACGGTCAATACAGTATGTACTCGCATTGGAGTCCTCATTGTATTTTGATCACGATGCTCAAGCTCTGTCTTGGTTTTTTTTTAAGTTTCGGTAACTTTGAAAAAAAGTTTTTTTTTTTTTTTTGTGGCAAGAAACACAAATAGCATATAATTGGTTGATTAAGGTGATTGTCAGATGTTACTTGTGTATATAAATTTTCTAAGGGAGGGTATTGAAGGTCTTGTATTATATAGTCAATTTTTGTAACCGACCTTCCTGGTGTACAACTTAACAGTAGGCCTTGCTGCTCGATTCCAGCTAGCATGTGCTGAGTTTTGTAATTACATAGCGATCATAATGAAAGTTTAAATGAAGATTTTCTGTGAAAAATGAAAAGGTTTAATTTAATTTTTAATCCTAGTAAGCCCTGTGACCCATACTTTTAACGCCTTGGCAATATTTTTTGCTGAAACGAAGCTAATTTGCTTCTCCACTGTGGCAGTGTCCAATGCCGAATCATTGCTGCTTACAACATGTGCACTTTGCTATACCCCTGTGACCTATGACCTAACATGCGCAGTCACAACTCTGAGCTGGCTTTTTTTTTCTGAGAAAATCCCAGAACAGCAGAACTATTGTACTGTCATTGATTTTATGTCACTTACATCTGGTTGGTTCATTCAGGTAAATATTAGAGATACCCGTATACAAACTGACAGAGTGGAAACACCAAAGAATACCATCATTCAAGGTTTGAAACCTTTAATTTTTAATGATTTTGTTAAACTATAGGCAGATGTCAGATGATATTTCAACTGTATTTGATAACAAATCAACTTGTGCAAATTAAGAAAAAGGTAATGAACAGCCATTGAACTGTGACCTGACCATTTCCCCCAAATAAAATGTATTCTCGGTTATTTGTGTGTGTTTTCACACTTTAAGTAAAAAAAAAAAAATATTGTTTCAATTGTAAGAGAAACCTATGATGACTTGGGTGTGTGTGAACTTGTCTTGGTATTAGACTGAGGGCCTTGAATAGTGTATGTCACGTCCTCTAAAGGGAACAATAGATTTCTTGAATCCTATAAAGTTGAACAAAAGGACAGTTTATTGTTATAGATAAGAGATAAGGAAGAAACCATGGTACAAAAAGCATCGAGGGCCTTATATTAAATATAAATGGTAAATTGACTTGTGCACGCATGGGTGTGAACAAACAAACATTTCTATAGCTGGACATGGCCACCCACAGAACTCAAGCCTCGAACTTTGGTCCTCTTATCACTCAGAACTCTTTACTCCATGTACAGTAACCAACTATGAACGGAGGAAACTTGATTACACTTGTATTTTTTATGTGGATGTGTTATGGTCAGAACGTGGTCCCTATTGTTTTATTGGAGGTAAAAGGTTATCCAGCATCACAAAGAGTAAAAGTCTGAAAACTTGGTTTTTTATTCATTGCCAAAGGCAGGCAAGGAATGTATGCAATGGTGATGTCGTGTGTGCGTGTGTGTGCGTGTGTGTGTGTGACGCTTTGGCTTGTAAACAGGATATCTCAAGAAGGGTAAGTGTGACTAATCTCATATTTGGTGTGAAGGTTGGTCATATTGAGTGGATGACCCCTATTTTCGTGGAGGTCAATGTCATTTGGGGTCATGAGGGGTCAAAAGGTCAAAACATTTTAAACACAATATCTCAAGAACGGTACATGCGACTATGCTCATATTTGGTGTGTGGGTTTTTCATATTGAGTAGATAATATCTATCAATTTTTGTGGAGGTCAAAGGTTCATTGGGGTCACAAGAGGTCAAATGGTAAATTTCTTAGAAATTGTAAACACAGTGTTATAAAGAAGGTTAGTGTGAATAATCTTATATTCGGTGTGCGGGTCGGTCATATTGAGTACATGATCCATGTTGTTTTTGGTGGAGGTCAAAGGTCATTTGGGGTCATGAGAGGTTAAAAGGTCCAAACCTTTTAAGCAAGATATCTCAAGAAAGGTGCAAGTGACTATGCTTATCTTTGGACCTGTGGGTTGGTTGTATTAAGTAGATGATCCCTATTGATTTCTGTGGAGGTCAAATATCATTTGGGGTTATGATCAAAAGGTCAAAGCGTAATGAGCAGGGTATCTAAAGAAAAATGCATGTGACTGATCTCATGTTTAGTGGTTGGGTTTGCAGTATTGAGATGCAGATCCCAATTGATTTTGGTGAAGGTCAAAGGTCATTTGGGGTTAGCAGTGTCAAAGTCTGATAAACTTGCTTGCTAGTATTACTGTACAAGAAAGATAACTTGTAGGTTCATCTTACTTGACATGTAGTTGATGCATGGTGAATAGATGGTCCCTATAATTCTTGGAGGAGGCCAAATCTTACTTTGGTTCACTAAGGGTCAAAGTCTCAATATAATATTTTTGGAGTCTTGGATACTGCAAAATTTCACATGCATGTTATATCATGATGAGCAGAACCCTAGTTCTTGTAGGAGCTTCGATGCTTTGAATGTATACTTTGTGGGTACATTACGGAGCACTGTCAATTTAAAAAAAATTATGAAGCACTGTGAATTTGAAAAAAAGGCTTAAATTTCAGCGGCTAGGAATCACGAAGCCTTTTGGCTTTCTGCTCACTATATCACATGGTAATTGAGGAAACGTGGATAGATTTCATAATTAGAACACCTCTGTGTTATGGTCAAAAGATGCTCCCTATCGTTTTTTGGTGTATATCATTAAAATGGGGTTCCTGTTGTTTGTGGTGGAGATCAAAGATATTTAATTTCAATTTACCAATGAAATTAAATGAGAGCTGTTTTGCTTTCTGGTTTATATTTCCACCTCAGAGCCACAGCCTTCTTTTGGAAGAAAAGCAGTTTTAACCAATAAAGGTGGAGTATTAGAAATTCCCAAGACAAGTGTAGTGTTACTGGTACCACCGAATGCTCTTCCAGAAGAAAAAGAACATTGTGAAATAAATGTCAGGATTATACTGAGAGATGTGATGACTGAAAGAACAAGGACCTTCTCCTCAAATTCATCTACAGTTGTTGAGTTGCTTCCAAATTACCTCAGGTTCCGGTGTCCTGTGAGGCTATCAGTACCTCATTGTTTGGTGTTACATGAAATTAAAAAACGTAAAGCACGGATCCTACTTAGTCATCATGAAGAAGGTAACCTATTCATATTTATCTCAATACATAACATGTACTGAGACATTGTCACACTAGCCAGTGGATGAAATTTCTTTAGAGCAAGGGAATGTGACTTGATCAGTGGTCAATGTTTTGAGAATTTGAGAGCATGCTCTATGGGGTGGGGCAAAAAGCATTAACTTTTTTTTACATTAAAATTGTGATTGTTGCTAAGTGTTGCTAAGTCATTTTTGCAAATTTAACGGTTACAAGCTTCAATTGACAAGAAAGCTATCATTTCTTTGCACACATAGCACTTTGGTTGCTAGGCACACTGAGAATGCTTACATTTTGTAGTTAAGCTTTCAGATGTTGAAGGCTCTGTGTACAAATAGTTTTCCATTGGGTTCAGGAGGCATGATCATAGTGTCTTTGTGTTGTGATTAAAAATTTTATCTCTCAAGAGTTTATTGAAGTATATTTGAGGATCTGTAACATACTGTATTGCATGGGTGTTGTTTCTACCCACTTGCTTCAATGCAAAAACTCAAGATATCACAGAGAAACTCACTCCTTCAGAAGTTGTGAAATACCAAAATATTTGAATTGGACTGTGAAAATAGTATTAAAGGGAGAGTGATTTGAAAGAAAACAGTGTGAAATGCAGAAGGGGAACAGCTATTGTTGGACGGTTTTTTATAAGAAGATGTCACTGATCTACATCTAGCTGGTTAATCATTCTGCTTTACCAAGTTTGGTGCATAATCATTATGCTCTTCACTTGGTGTTACAGTACAGTATGATTGTAAAAATTGTTCTCTAATATTTGATCATTTTTTAACATGAAATGCAGCAGGATAGTAGGAGGACTGTATGTATTTCAGATATTGTCAGCAATAATACAGAAAATCTGTCTCCTTCACAATCACAAAATATCACGATTTTGCAGCATCGCTGCTCTAGTTAATTTCTTTCCATAGGCAGCCAAAGAATCTATGCCACGGTGACCTGTTCGTTTATGCGTGCATGTGTGTTTTTGTTATATACTTTTGCTTGTAAACACGATATCTCAAGATAGGAACATCCGAAACTTTTAAAGAATAGGGTGTATAGATTTGTCATGTTGAGACAAAAGGACCTAATTTATTTTGATGGGGGTCTAAGGTCATTTGAAGTTACCATGGTACAAAAACAGGAAACATGTTAACACGGTAATCTCAAGTTAGGAATGACTAACACTTCATATTTGTCATATATGTAAATTTGTCATGCTAGGAAAAAGAACCGAATTGTTGTTGGTGGAGGTCAAGGGCCATTTGAGGTCACCAGTGGTCAAAAACAAGAAAATTCAGGCAGCTGAAGTTCTGAATACTTCACAAAAATAAATCAAATGCAACAGAAATCCCCTGTACATCTATGCAGATGCGCACACACTAAATTGCAATAGCATATTAACTAAAAGGGTTGTAACTCCAGAGCTGACTTGAATATTGTTCCTTTGCTTTAACATTTTCTTTCCACATTTTCTCCCTTATTTTTTTTAAGTGTCGGATGTTCCTATCTTGAGATATCGTGTTTGCAAGCAAAAGTATATAACAAAACAAAGTATGTGCCATTAACAGGAAAAAGTCATAAAGTATCATTGCACATATTTTTTCTGCTTGCCATGTGAAATCAGGTAGTCTACCACAGTGGGAAGAACACACACACTTGTCCTATCATCTTGAAGACACATCCTGCGTTATACTGTTAGACAGATTTTCCTGGGTGACGTTCTCTGTGGATGATGAAATAGTGGAAGCTAAAAAGCTTGTACTATATACAGCTGCAAGAAAACCCCAACCTCATGATGACGATGCTGAGATACATGTTGGGTATTACCTAGACTTGCCGGGTGTAGAAAAACAGGTAAGACAGGTTGAAAGTTACACGCTGTCATTTTATAATGTGTATGTTTGTATAATTTCAAACCAAAACATATTGGTTTGAAAACTTGGAAATGCATGAGGTAATGGATGCTTGTTGAGATGTGCACTGGATTGGATGTTATCACTTGACTGTGGTAAAGTATAAGCATTGAAAGAATGTATATTTGATGATTTGTCCTCGTTACAAGTAGACTGTGATTATTGTAACATGTATAGCACCATACTGACAGCCAAACAGGGGGGGGGGCTTGAAGCTTACATCCGTCTCAATGATTACACCAGCCCATGTTTGCCTAGTCATTCAAGAAGTGAGGAAAGCAAGGGGTAGAGCTAGCGCTACGTGAACTCGATTAGTCCAATGCATGTGCAGCTCAGAAGACTCGCAGTGTCTTTTTGTTGACTAATCACAGGGTTTGTATAGCCTCATGTTTTCTTGGTCACTCCGCCCCAACCAATTGATGACGACACTTCACATAGGCAGTTTGACTGGCACCCAGCGATCCCTAACCCTAAAAGTAACCTCATCAAGTCTGCATAATATCATTTTCTTTTGTTTCAGGTTGTTAAAGACACCCCAGACATGGTATTTGCTCACAGAAAAACATTTTACTTTGTGAAGACGATTGATAAATTTCCACTGTGTCTCACTATTCAGAACATCTCACCAAGTGGATGGCAATTTGGTCCTATGGAAAATAGATCCAAGGTAAGATAAAGATTTTATCCTGTCAGATAGGAGATGCTTCATCATATTTCTGGGCTTATTAACAAAAAGGAGGAGTTTAAAAGCATTACAAAATAGTGAAAATAAAGTCTTCTAATCTTGTACTGTTGTTGGTAGTCTCAACTTTTTCTAAAAGTTGGAAGATAATTCTGTTCACCTATCATCCGTCTTTAAGAGGTAAGACTTGTTATTGGTTTCATATGTAACACGGACAGACATGTGAATTTCTTGCTACATGAATCTTTCAGAATGAAAATATGTATAAACATAATGTTTACTTGAATCATATAAACACGGAATACATTTTCACTGAATTTCCATTACCACTTAGTCAAAAAGGACTAGTAGTAGGGAGGTATATAGTCATGTGGTAATGATGACAGAATGTCTGTCATTCTCACCAACGTAACCAAATTTTTGTTCATGAAATTGATGCACTTGAGGGTTGTGAGACAAGAAAATGACAAAATTGAGCACCTGCTGTGAAAAGCATCAAAAACCAAGAAAAAGTTGCAATTTCCATCAAAATTTTTCAAAAATTGACTATTTTACATGGCAATTTCAGATTCACCTTAAGCCATTAATAAATATGAGCTCAATATGCAAATCTTGTGATGTCATAAGAGATACATACCAGATATGGCTAATGTTAGTCTCTGTTTTTACAATCTTTATTTGAAGGATTTGAAGATCTCGTAAAAGATCTTGAAATGATTGCAAAAGATTTTTTTCTTAGAAAACTTCACTCTGTAACTGCCAAGTGAAGTCAGGTCATTTTACTGACATGTCACACTACCTTTAAAATTTTTGAGTGCATGTTACATAAGCTCTTGCTCATGAATATAACCCGGGAGCCTCCAAGAGTCAGTGGTTGCTACCTGTTGTAAGAGCACAGCAACCAGTTTGTAATGAGCTATGTTTCAATGCACACACGATCCTGGCCTCCCAGAGTCTGTGAACAGTTGCATGCACAGATTTAGGTGACCACAAGTTAAGCCTTTCAAACACAAAAGACGACCTGACAATGTGCTCCCTACACGAAGGAAAACCTTACAATGAACTTGCCATGGGCTGTCCAGGATGTACCTAAAAGGTTTTTAATAATTCTCTCCACAGATTAGAGGATAGTTGGTACATGGAGCTTCATACATACATGTACATGTTGGTCACCACATTCAAAACCTGAAAACTTCATAAACACTTAACCTAAAGGCAGGAAGGATGGACCCTTCATATTTAGTATTTTTGTTCATGTTGAAAACAACCACTCTATTGTTTAAGGTGAAGGTAAAAGATCATTTGAAATCACCAGGAGTCAAAACCCTTAAAAAGAAACCCCATAATACATGCAATCTAGGAATATCCGCATCTTTCATATGTAGCATGTTAGATTTGAGTATTATAATGAGTGGAAGATCCTTATTGTTTTGGTTGGGGTCAAAGGTCATTTGAAGTCACCAAAGATTACACTACAAAATTTTAACTTCAATTTTCAAGTTTCCACCTCCTAGAGAGTTTAAAGTTTTATCCCCTTAAAATAATTCCCCTTTTCCCCTGCCTCTGCCCCCTTTCAAAAGATTTGCCTCCTCCAGTTCCTTGCCTGTCCACAGACCAGAAAGGCTTGTTATCACAGTATCTTAAAATGAAAAATTTTCATATTTGGTTTGTATGTTTGCTATTATTTTGGCTTAAGGTCAAAGGTCCTTTGAGGTCACGGTCGATAACTGTGTGAACCTTGTTAATGGCTTGTTAACACAATATCTCAAGAGGGCAATCATGAACACCTAATATTTTCTGCAGATGTTCCCTTAAAGTTTCCGCTAAAAATAATTGTTTTCCAATTGAAATAATGTCAGCATTACACATGTACCATTTGAAAGAGGATATCATTCCTTTCCAATAAGCCATACACATTTAATAAAATATCTTAAAAGAATAGTCCAAAGCCAAATTCATTTTTGGTATGTTAAAGAGGGACATATTCTTAGCATTCTGGTAAAGTTTTATTTATTTCCCATGGTCGGTTCTCGAGATATTGGCGATGGAATATGGCAAATTTTCAACATAGGGTGAACTGGGAGCAACAGACATGATGTCATGGATTCACTTGTTTAGCCAATGTTTTGTTTTTCTTCATAATTTACCAAAAATTTTATGCAACTAAAGTTTAATATATTGATACCATAGATGCATCCTGAGCAATGAAATATTAAAACCTTATATGCCCTAGGGGCAAAGTAGCATGCCTAATCAATTCAAGGCAAAACAAATAGGATGAAAAATAGGGAAAAACAAAACATTGGCGAAGAATGTGAATCCATGACATCACACCTGTTTGCTTCAAGTTTACTTCCTCTGGAAAATGTGCCAACTTCAATTGCTAATATCTCGAGAACTGAACATGAGAAATGAATGCAACTTTCACCAGAATGTTCAGAGTATGTTCCTGTTTAACATACCAAAAATAAATTTGACTCTGGACTATTCTTTTAAAAGCAAATTTAGGCTACTTTGATTTCATCATAACTGTGATCATCGTTCCTTTAACACTGGAGACTTTCCTGCAGTATTGATCATGAGTGCATTCTAAGCATTTGAAAATGCATCCCATCTACAGTGAAGACGTCTGCCTCATTACATAGGGCATTTTCTACTCCTCAACTGGGTTCCTTTTGAAAGTAAAGCATTGTTAGTTTCAGTATGTGTAAAGTTAGTAGGAAAAGATTTAACGACACACCAACAGGATTGAGTTAGTGTCAGTCAACTCAATAAAAAGTTCAAAGTTTAAATTTATTTTCAAGCATGGTTCAAGTTAAAGTTTTTACTTCCCTATAGTTACCTTTTACAACATGTCAGAACTACCTTGCAATGGGCATTTTCTACAACTGCCCACATACAAGGGGGCCACAGTTAATTATATGTAAATGATTGAAACCTGTGTAGTTGATGAAGTCATTGAAACAATTAAGTTCCAAATTAAAACATTTAATATAAGCTTGGCTTTTTGGTTTCGATGATAAGAGAAACCAATGCATTCATGATGGCGTGTGTGTGTATGTATGTGCGCGCGCGTGTGTGTGTGTGTATGCGTTGACAATTGGTGCAAACCGTGGACTAAAGATTGAATTCATACCCGCGGACCGTGGACACACCTGAAACCGAGGACGGTCCACGGTTATGCCAGCATGCTAGCAACACTCCTTTCATAAATTTAGAGGTGCTATAGTGATATCTCATGGATGTTTGGATTCATGGTTACCTGCAGAAAATCAGATTTACCCTTGTGATTTGTGTGTGGCCAACAAAATTGGAACTAATTGTGTATGCATGCCACCCACAGGCACAAATCAGTTAGTGATTTGTGGATAAGTAAACAAATGGCATAACCTACACTATACAGCATTGGTTTATATCTCATTATAGCCATACTAGAAGGGTGTCCTCAGTTTGTAGGTTCCAGTCAATTGGTCCACGGTTCATGGCATTTGCCTGTAATGGTATGTTTGTGTGTGTGTTTGTGACGCTTTGCTTGTTAACACGATATCTCAAGAAGGGAAACTGATGGTTCTCAAACTTGGTACATAGATAGCCCATATTGAGAGGAAGAACCCTATTGTTTTTGGCGGAGGTCAAAGGTCATCTGGGGTCACCAGGGGTCAAAGTCTGAAAATCTTTTTAAACACGATATCTCAAGGTAGGAAGCTTGGATAGATTTCATATTTGGGTATGTGGATGCGTAATGGTCAGGAGATGGTCAATATTGTTTTTGGCGGAGGTCAAAGGTCATCTGGGGTCACCGGGGATTAAAGTCTGAAAACCTTGTTAAAGCAATATCTCAAGGTAGGAATCTTGGATAGATGTCATACGCAATAGGTATGTAAATGTGTTATAGTCAGTAATAGTCCCTATTGTTTTTGGCGGAGGTCAAAGGTCATTTGGTGTCACCAGGGGTAAAAGTCAGAAAATCTTGTTAACACGATATCTCAAGGTAGGAAGCTTGGATACATTTCATATTTGGGTAGGTAAATGCGTTATGGTCAGGAGATGGTCCCTTTTGTTTTTGGCGGAGGTCAAAGGTCATCTGGGGTCACCAGGGGTCAAAGTCTGAAAATCTTTTTAAACACGATATCTCAATGTAGGAAGCTTGGATAGGTTTCATATTTGGGTATGTGGATGCGTAATGGTCAGGAGATGGTCAATATTGTTTTTGGCGGAGGTCAAAGGTCATCTGGGGTCACCGGGGATTAAAGTCTGAAAACCTTGTTAAAGCAATATCTCAAGGTAGGAATCTTGGATAGATGTCATACGCAATAGGTATGTAAATGTGTTATAGTCAGTAATAGTCCCTATTGTTTTTGGCGGAGGTCAAAGGTCATTTGGTGTCACCAGGGGTCAAAGTCAGAAAATCTTGTTAACACGATATCTCAAGGTAGGAAGCTTGGATAAATTTCATATTTGGGTAGGTAAATGCGTTATGGTCAGGAGATGGTCCCTTTTGTTTTTGGCGGAGGTCAAAGGTCATCTGGGGTCACCAGGGGTTAAAGTCTGAAAATCTTGTTAACACGATATCTCAAAGTAGGAAGCTTGGATAGATTTCATATTTGGTATGTGGATGCGTTATGGTCAGGAGATGGTCCCTATTGTTTTTGCATTCTGGTTAACAAAACTTGTTCAAAGTTCCACTGGTGTCAATTTAATATTAAAATTGAGGTCTAAATGTTTATTGTAGCCATTTTTACAGAACAGAACAAACCTGAGGTTGCAGTTTGTGTGAAAGGTAACAATTGATTTTGCTTGCAGTATTATACTTATTGTTGAGCTTAGGTAAAGGAGCTGGGATCTTTTCAGAAAAATAAAAAGAATGCGTAATACAATGGTTAATCTTCATTCACAAATACTCTTACCTACACTGATTACTCTTGATGCACAAAATTTGATTAAAAAATCTTATTAAATGCACAGTTTAGTAAAAATATTTTTTTCCTTGTTTAACTTTTCATTCTTTTCAGGAGATTACCTTCAATCAGATAGAAAGGTATCGTTACCGTTCCGTTATTTACAACATTGAAAAGACAACCAGCGAGGCTAGTAATCCTCTCTGTATATTCACTGCGTCACAAAGGAGTAGGCAGATAGCTGTCCAGCTGGCCATACATCTTAAGGTACTTTTGGATGTACACTTGTACAAGTATTGTTACAGGGTGTACCTAAATGTATGAATGCTTCTTCCGTACAAGTTACATAATATCATGATTTCATCGCAGGGGAGGATTTGGGGGTCGGGTCCCTCTTCCAACAAAGGTTGAAGTCTTTTTTTTTTTACTTCATGCAACAAAATAGAGGCCCCATTCCAACTGAAATCTGCCTAAGTGATGTGTCACATTTGCTAAAGAGCCCAATTTTCTCACCCCAAGCAGTACCTATTCTCCTTACCTTATAGCTAAAGCCCCTTTTATGATTATCTGATATTCATCCTCACCCAGAAAAATTCTCAGTTTATTGCTTCAGAGTGAGTATAAAAAGGCTCAATGTGTATAATCAAAACACCCTCAGTACAGTTCATGCTGTGTAATATAAGCTTTGGTACTCTGGATTGTTTGAATTAGGTGTCAATCAGGAGAACCAATTGAGAATTTTGGTAAACTCCTAGAAGAACTGTAGTTTGGGGTGAGAGGATTGATCCTTTTATGACACCCTCCCATTAAATCACTCAATATTTTCCCGACCTCACACCGACTAGTCCCTATGGTTTGTTTGGCAATTTTGTTTTTATCATATTGCATTTTTTCATTCTTTTTGTTGATTTAACGGTTGCGTTGCAAAAAGAAAGCTAAAAATAACGACTGCTTAAAATCTGCTTACAAGTTCTTAGTAATGCTATTTTCGGCTACCTTTTAAGACTTGCGATTTTCAAAATTTTCTGAACGCTCCAAGCCAACCGGTAGTGGCACTCCGCCCAAAGTGTTTCAGGCATAGGCGTGTTAGACGGGGAGGCACGGGCAGAATCCTCCCAAGTTGCTGCAAAACCCAAACTTCAGACAGGTTTTGAGAAAAAAATGATCAGGAATTTGGAAAAAATTTGGACAGCTGCTTGCTTTTCTGAAATGGTTTTCAGAAAATATCAAAGCCTGAACAAAATCTGAAAATGATATGCCAAAAAAATGGAAGAAACATCATAAAAACTATTGAGATAAAAAATTGTCACATTTGGAAAGCCTGTCTCTTAAAAGAAGCAATTAATATTTAGCCTGCTTTTAATGTTAAATTTTGTGCAACAAAATGCCCAAAATGGGTGATTGTTTGAATACTTGCAAATCGTTGCTCCAAAAAACAGAAAATGATATGTTCAAAGTAAAATTGTCTTGGCTTGATTTTATGGCTATATGAAACCTTATGTGTATGTGGCATGATATTCTATGAAGTTATATCTACAGATAGCCTGATATGGCCATATAAAACTTGGTTCAACATATCAGGAAACCTATATTAGGTTTCATGTTCGGCTTCAAATGACCATATTAAACTTTATTGCAGCCATATATATTTCTAGATATACAGTAAGCCAGGCATCAGTTTTGAGTAAGGGATGGTTTGAGAAACTGACTTACGGTTAGTTACGTCTTTGAGTTCCAGCACATTAATGTACCAGCTCCCTTTGTTCCTGTCTCATTCTTAATGGCTCTCTATCAAGAGGTCGCATAGAACTGCTCTACACCCTTCCCTGTCCGAAAGGCATCTGTGTGCAAGGAGGACTGTAGTTTGGAATCTCCGAAATGTGTGCTGGTCCTGAGGTTGGACGGATTTGACCACCAGAGTAGATCGTGGGTGAGATAGGGTTTGTGGATTCCTCTTGGGACGGCTTCAAGTGGCTCAACAAATAAAGTTAAAGAGGTCTCATTCGAGCCTGCATGATGGTAGGACCTCAACCAAACTAGCTAGAGGGCTCTGGAAGCAAAGCCAGGTATGAGCTCCGAGTGGTTGCCATGGAGCAATTTACAAGCCTCACTATGGGTTCAAACTTTTAGATGTAAAGGCAAAGCCATCTGCCAGGTTCAGATTCGCTCCTTAATAAGTAACTCTCTGAGGTGGAATCAACGAAGACGTACAGGTGTTGATAATCCAACTGAACTCTGTCCACAGAGACGCCACATTAATTTGTAAGCCAAGGGGACAACTCCTAGGAGCTGGTCAGGAGGAACAAATGATCTTAGTAGGCAAAGACTTCCCCTTGGACCTTAAAACTTGGTCTTTGTGATGCTTTGAGAACCATTGGTGAACGGAAAATTGGCACAATCTTTCAACATTTGCAGAACTTTTGCCGTGCTTCTGTCATGATTAACAGACATCTCAAGCCATGTCAATTAAGCATGTGTTTTTTGCAAAAGAACTGGAAAATTGTCAATGCTTCCATTGAAATTTTTAGAAACGAATTCATGATGTTTTGTTGACAAATGTTCACTCAAAAGCATCTGTAAAGCATAGCAGAACACCTACAGACATTGCTGATCTCTCAGTGGGCCATTTCAAACAGTTTATCTGATACCGCTCGCCATTATTTCAGCCACTAAGCAGCAGAGTATTGCCCAACCTCGGGCACCTAATGGGACTGCTATGACGCTTTGTCTTTTATTAGTTGATTTTGCATAGTAAGGCAGTTGACATGTTTGCCTACAGAACAGACTTGTAAATGGCACTCTTCCAGAAACCATAATACATCCCTTTGATTCATTCTATACAGAAATTGAAAATTTTTGGTGAGATCTCCTTTACAAGTATCTCGATAATCTAGGAAAAATTAGTATTCATGAGCAATTGACATGGTGTTCACAACTACTGCCTGTCCCTGTTTATCAAAGTTAGTTACTTAGGTGGAGTTTTACCGCCCAGTTTCCTACCAATTGGTTGAAGTCGAACCGACCACGACCTTTTTTCCAGTTGTTGCTCGCTGGCTTGTTTTCCCTACTCCTCTGCAATTATGCTGAGCACCAAGCCCAATTGCATCAGGTCCTGTTTCGTTTGTATAAAACCAGTGATATATTTATCATGTTTTGGCTGTATGGAAAATTTCCTGCATGGTCAACGTAGATCCAGTGTTTAGTCTAGGATGTTTGCTGTATGCTGCAGCATGGGGACCAATCTCATCTTAGTTGCCAAGCCAGTGGAAAAAAAAACCAAAGCAAAAAACTACTTACTGAATGCATTATATGGCATTTTCATAGATCTAGCTGTTAGATTAAATACCATGCCTGCGTCGGCTTTCCAGCAGCTCTAAGAACTCACATCAGCAATTATTAAGCATTTTATATGTCACCTATTTGCAAGCTAGGTTTACACAATAACAGTACACAGTGCAATCAGCCGTGTACTGTTGGCGGGCATTCTGAATCAAAATAGCGTGTACCATACGAATAGAGTGAGGGAAAAATTTGTCTGCGGTCGAAAAAAGAGTGTGCTAATATTGACTCTACTTACAGGGAGGAGGTTATTAGCTTGCAGGAGAGCCAGGATAATTGTTTTTTATTTCTCTCTTTCCAAAGACAGAAGACACAGACCCATTGCCTACGAGCTCATCAGATCCAATTGTTCACCCCTGTGAGTTTTCTGCATGAACATGCTATATTTATTTCATTTCTTGCACATTTACATTTATTGATTCCTCTATGTTAATGCACAGTACTTTTTACCATATATATTATATATTTAGAGCTGGTTAACAGGTATCCACATTTATTCCACAACTTAAAGTTTCACGGGCAAGACCAGATCGTCAGGCGGTTGACAACACAAATGATGGATCAACAATTTTGAACAAGCGAAATAAACCACCAGGCAGTTTTAGAATGCAGCCCGCAATTAAAACTTATCTTAGTTTAATTGTTAATGCGAGAGCTGTACAAAACAAAGCAAACTTAGGCAGTATCAAATACGATGAAATAGCATAGGTAAACACCATGGGTTAAGTAAAATCTTTCTTGGTGTCAACACTAATTATCATGATGAACAAAACTTTTGCAGTTTCTCTGTATATATATAACGTTTGTTTCAAATTCTGATTCTGTTTTAGTTCCTGTAACCAACAAAGGAGGAAAACTTGAAATTCCAGGCACAGGAGTTTCTCTTACCATACCGGAAAATGCTCTTCCTAAAAATATGGAAAAGCATGAGATACAGATGAGTTTAGCTCCAAGTAGATTATTTGAAGGACAAGTGAAATCTTTCTGTTCAAATTCTACTACGGCTGTAGATATAACCCCAACGCTTAAGTTAAGTTGTCCAGCGATCCTCCGTTTACCTCATTGCCTCACATTTGATGAGAACAAGAAGGTGGAAAGCAGTGTGAAGATCTTCACAAATCTTGAAAGTGGTAAAGAACTTACTTTCTTGTCCATGAAATTTATTTGTTTAGATTGTCTTGTAAAATATTTATTTTATATACGCAATATGCATTCTGTACGTGTCAATGTTATGGTCATGTTTCTGAACCGACCATTTGATACAAAAGATGAGACCAGTATGTTTGAAGTCATAATTGCCTTTTTCCCTATCAGGAAACCCGTCACCTTGGAACTTGCAGTCAAAAATACCGTATGAATTAAAGGAAGACACATGCATCATACATATGAATACACTATGCTGTGTGAAATATTCTATTGATCATGAAATAGTGGAAGCCAAGAAAATTTTTGTGTACACCACAGCAAAACCAATCAAACAAATGGATTACTTTGCGCAAATAGAAGTTGGCTATTACTCTGATATACCTTTGGGAGGAGAGGTAGGTAACATTTATAAAATTACTTTAGTTCTTGCCTTCCCACACCTCATAAGCAGAAAGATAAGTGTATTAAAACAGCATCTTACTGAACCATCCAAAAGTGTTCTTTCATAAAGCAAGCATGAACATTAAGTATTAAATGCAAAGTATTACTCATGACCTGAAGGTTTTGGGTAGGGTTTTAATCTGTATAATGTTGTGGAGTTTGTTTAAAAGTGAAATATGGGTTAGTATTTTGCCAAAGCTACCTATGAACACCATTGTGTAAAACCCACCAGTATTTGCCCAATGTATTGGTTATGTTGTTTCTTACTGTGGGTTACCAGTTGAAAACATGTCCACAATATTAATTGCCTGTCGTACGAGGCGATCAATCGAAAGAGCATGATATTTATTTGCACTGTATTGAAAACTCTATTGAACACTGCTTTTTCCTTGTCACATAACATATTCATTGATGTGTTGATGAATCATTTTGTCTAACTAACTGGCTCACTCATGAACTCAAGTGACATTTCATTTTATATTTGGCATTTACTGAACACATTGTTCTCCTTCTTTTGTTCACCCTTGTATTCTTTAGGGCCTTTGAAACTGGGGGAGTGGCTGGGGACTCCAACCCCCCCCCTTTCTGACCATGCATACATCATATAATCAGTGTGGAATATTTACCCTCTTTCTGTTTCCACAAGTTTGGGAAGAAGAGAGCAAAGTTCACTTTTTTATGAAGGATATTTCCCAAGTACATCTCAATCACCTCAGTGAAATTTCATTTCCAAGGCATAGGAGGCCACCCTGCCAATCAACTAATACCAGTGTAGACCCCTTGTGAAGAATCTGAAAATTTATTTTGGTGTTAAGCTTTTCATACTGGATTCGAAAATTTAACCCAACTGTCACAAGTTGGTACCCTTATTTAAAAAACACCCATGTGCATGTAATATTGTATACTGCAAATACAATAATGCAGCACACGTCGAAGGAATTCAAAGATCATTAGGGCACCAGAGGGGAAATGGTAAATATCTTAGAAATTGCTTGTAAACACGGTATTTCAAGTAGGACAAGTGTGACTTATCGCACATTTGTTGTGTGGATTGGCCATATTGAATAGATGATCCCTATTGGTGAAAGTCAAAGGTCATTTTGGCGTCCTGAGAGATCAAAGTGTCAAAACCTTGTAAACACCATTTCTGGAGAAGTGCAGATTTGACTACTCTCAAATATAGTGTGCGGGTTACCCATATTAAAGCTTACCTCAAGTAACATAAAAAAATCAAAAGTGTGCACCGAAGAGCTTTAACAATGAATTCTAACAGTCCAACTCCCATCTTCATAGGATATTGCTAAGCTTAGATGTAAAATGTTGAAGTTTATTCACTGAAAACTAATTGGTCCATTTTGCAATAGTCTTCCTTGTTGCACAGATCACATTATTTGCTTTGTTTTCCTTCAAAATTGAAAATTGTTTTTATGACCTTGAACACTTCCTGTTTGCAAAACATTTGCACAGAGAGGGCTTAATTAATAACATCACCCCATAAGTGTAAGAGGGCTATCACACCTTTTCGTTGGGTGAACAAACTTCAACATATATCAGCTCAGAAATGTTTTATGAAGATGAAGGTTAAACTGTTAGTATTCGTTTTCCATGTTCTTAAATACACATTTTGAACGTTTTGTCTTGAGGTTCATTTTAAAGGGATGATCATGATCGATTTTGGCGCACACTTAGGGTCATTTGGGGTCAATAAAGGTCAAATGGTTAATACTCTAGCGATTGCTTGTGAACATGGTATCTCAAGAAGAGTAAGTGCGACTAATTTCATATTTGGTGTGGATTGGCTATGTTGAGTAGATGATCACTATTTGTGTTGGTGGAGTTAAAAGGTAATTAAATTGTTGGACAGCAGAAGTCAAAATGTCAAAGCCTTGATGACATAATTTTAAGATGAGTATTAGTGATGGAGGGATCTCATGTTTACATGTAATTATGATTCCACAGAGCTGACGGTCGTCTGAACTGGCAGTGATTTGGGAAAATCTGGCACCGAATTGGGAGATGAATGTTGCACTGCCAGTTTATTTTATGGACTTATCAAGGTGGCGTGTACTGGGTACATTTTGATACAGTATTTTCTTCATAACGATGCATTTAGAAATAATTTTATGAATAAATTCGGATTCATTGGAAAATTTACACGTTTCTGATGTAAATTTTGTCAAGTTCGAGTTTAATGAACATTTTAACTGGAGGGAGAAAAGTAGAAAAATATCACAATACTTGTGCACCTGTTGAATTATATTTATGACTAGATACTTAGACTATGAGACTGTGTGTTCTGTGGAATCAACCTCTCAGGCAGCATGCATGGGTTGCCCATATTTTCTTAATGAACCATATCATTCAATTGATGGAGGTTAAAGGTTACTTTGGGTCATCAGAGCTCAGAGCTCAGAAGTCAAAACCTTGTAAATACAACGGTCTCTTATGTTGTAACATGTGCATTGTGGTGCATTTCCCATACAGAGACAGTGAACCCGATTGTTTTTGTAATTTATGAAACACTGTGAATTCGGGAACATATACTTCAGCCGCAAGGAGTTACAAGCCTCTTGGTTTTCTTATAAGAATCTTTGGTGTTACCTGGCCAGGACTGTATTTCCCCACCTGACTCTTTGGGGATGGGGGCTAATCATGTTGCTTCATATGTATAATGTCTGATTGTTGATCTTCTGTCAAAGTCTGTCCTGTACGCCGGAGGGAGGGGCTAGGGACTGGGCATTTTGGGTCGCTTTACATTGCCCTTGTAATGTTGAACATATTGGGCTCCTTTGGTAATTACCCACCCCCCCCCCTTCAAATTTGTCCACCCCCCCTGTTCCTAAATGCTATGTAAATAATTTGTGTATTGTTATTTCTTTCTAGTTACTTCGACTGAACCCACTCTTTGGTTTTGATTCTAAGAGACGTTTTCTTTGTATGAAAGGAGAAGCAAGTCCACTCCAGGTGTCACTTGAAAATGTTCGCCCACAGCAATGGACATGCTGGGTTCCTAAAGAGAAGCAGCATGTGAGTTTTGATATTTTTTTACCTTGAAAATTGATAAACCAAAATGTTTTGCACATTTGTATATCTTGAGGTAGCTGTTCTTTAAACTTCTCACTACTTTATCTATTCCCTTCTCACAGGATGCTTTAAATTATCTGTGGAGTTACACATACTTCTAATTATGCTAAGCGGTGAAAGATTGTCTTATAAGGAGGGGGGGGGGGGTATTTGGCAGGGACAATTAAGCTTGTGAAAAAGGGATACGTAACGTTTAATTGGAGATTTAATTAGGCTAATAGTTATAGTACAATGGACATGCAAAACACCTTTCTCAGCCCATAACTGTAGGAAAATGGTTTGACTTGTCAAAAAAGTTAGGTAGAAAAGAAAGATTAGGGGTCAAGGATTTGTTTCTTACTGTGGAGAAGGAACCACCACATTACAAAACTTTGGTAAGAGCAAGATCTTAGGTAGCGCTGTACTTTGTATCGCCTAGATCATGCAATGCAGAAAGGAAATGGTAATGATTCCACATGTCCTGAAGAGTTATTTGCACATAAGAAATGGAGCAAAAGATACCCAATAGAAAGCATTACATTTCAAAGTTATGTAACCACCTTGTGGAGCAATTCTGCTAACGTGCAATATAACTTTACCCTAAGCAAAGAAGCATGATGAAACGCTCCTTCTTACTTTTTGTTACTTCCTCCTGCTCTCTGCCTGATTAACCCTTGTCTCTCTAGGGAGAAAATGAAGCTCTCTCTACAAACACTTGATATGGTCAGGTTTCACATATGCTTAAACAATTGACAGTAACAGATATATTAACATACACAAAAGTTACGTAACATTTTAGGTTAGGTAACAGGCCAGTCAAGCATGTGTTAATTGCTTTTCACGAAGCGTAAACACAAGGAAAATAAAGAGCACTTGAAGGTATAGATAACAACAAACTCAAATATAAGTTACCCCCCGACCTGCCTTTGATGTACCGGAGTGTTTTTGTTGCTTTCTGAAGAAGCAACCTCACGACACGAATGCTTTTTGTATTTACCATTACAGTGTGTAATAACAACATTTGTGAGGGAGTGCTGGACTGCCTGGATTGTTGCATACCTGTAATCACTTCAGGCCTTTCTCCTTTTCCAATTCAGTACTTAAAATATAAACACAACAAAATGAAAATCAACTTTGTTTGAGATTATGGATTTATTAAAATCTAAATGTAAAACTTTTTCATGTTAAGGAATAGTCCAGTGTAAAAGCAGGGGAGGAAGTAATCCTTCATGTTATACATCCATTAAAAAATTGTCTGTTTCACCTTTTTAGGAGATTCCATACAATGTCATTGCATCATCGATTGAGCACAGCCATTTATATGTGCTTCGGAAAGTGGATAATGGACTGGGTAGTATTTATTGCAAATTTTTAGCGTCGCAGAAGTTTGATTCTATTGATTTATCAGTACGCTTAGATCCACAGGTAAGGACTGACATTCAATGAAATCATAATGACATGTTGGTGGTGTTGAGTAACAGCTCTCTGTTCTGACATCTCTTTGTTCTGGAGTCTTTACATTAGGGGAAGTCTACTGTGAGATGATTGGAAGGATAAAGGCTAGGTTAGGGTGGTGTAAGTGTTAAATGTTCAGAGCATAGAGACGTTGTGAGGTACAGGTATACTTTCCCAGGTGCTGATTTATCAAAAAAAAGAGCACTGAATTGCTCCCCTGAGCTTTTAAGCGCTATGAAATTGCTTTCCTGAACAAAACAAGTAAGTGAACATACTGTTTTCATACTTATGATCTCTCAAGAGAGCAAACTCCTCTCCTCAAATCTCCAAAGTTTTCACTGCATTACGTGCATACTACGTAGTTAATAGAAAAACTGTGTTTATGTACGTACTTTCGAGTCAAAAAAATATTAAGTACATGTGAAACGATCATTACCAGACGTTTTTGGGGGAAGGGCAAGTGTTTACAGTGAACTGTAAAGTTACATGTTGAAACATTTATGACTTTACCATGAGGTTTTACATTCCAACGGGATTTTGCATCTGACTCAAAAGCAAAGCCCTTATTTTGGCAGCACAGATTTTATTGCTTGAACTACTAAGGGTTCCAGATTTTCAGAAATTCAAAAAAAGTGTTTTGAAATGAAGGAGATGGCTCAGGTTAGACTAGATTTCACCAGAACAATTAAGGTACCAGCACTGTTTAGGCCCAAAGTACCTAAGCCCAAAATTCATTTTAAAAGAAAATATCTCCTGAATGAAATCGGAGAACCCCATTCAGTTTTACTGCAGGGCTGTACATAACTTCCAGAATGGCACAGCAAAATGCCCACAGTAACAGTAGGTAGAAAAGTGACGGAAGTCAGGCAAGCGGTGGGGCACCAGGCAAGTGGGGCTGGGAAAAAAGAATTATAGGGGAAGTGGTGTTTGAACATTTTGTAAATTTGACGAAGAAAATGAATTAAAGAGATTTTGCAAACAGTAGCACTATTTCTCATTAAATTACCAGATATATCTGTCTGTGAACAATGGAACAAATAAACTGCAGTTAAAAAACCTTCCCTTTCTCAGTTTTTTTCTGTTCCCCCCGCATGATATGCTTTTATATCTTCTACCTGAAAATGATATGTATCAGCCAGTTTACTTAGAACATAAAGCGTTGAAAATAAATTATTGACGCCACATCATTCATAGCACAATGAACTGTAATTTACTTCTTCCAGACAAAAGGCAGTATCTTTGCACTGCTATTTTATGTGGAGCTCAAGGTAAACAGGCTTACCAAGCAACTCCAGATATACAGTGTATGTAGCTAAATCCTTACATCCCTCGAAGGGATAACAAAAGAATAAACTTGTAACTTAATGTAAAATTAAAAGCATTCAATTTCACTTAAGTGCTAGTAAGTTGCACTCAATTTATGTGAAGAAAACCACTTAGAAAGGATCATACGTGGTTTGCGGATGCAATATGTTTAAAGAGTGCCAAGGGGGGAAAATTTCATATTTGGTATAAGGATGCAGAAGATGATCGATATTCTTTGTGGTCGAAGTCATCTGCATCTTTGGTCACCACTTTTAAAAATTTTAAAAGACCTTTTTAATGGAATATCTCATGACATGAATATCTGAAGAAAAATTGACACTCATACCCAATTAAATTTCAAAAGAATCATATTTCTTGGTAGAGGTCAAAGTTTATCTGGGGTCATTAGGGGTCACAGGTAAAACCTTGTTTGCACAATACCCCATAATAGAAATTTCTGAGTCCTCAAATGTGGTATATATTTTGGGAAAAACCCTTTTTTTTGGTGGAGGTCAAAAGTCATCTGTGTTCACCAGGAATCAAACTCTGAAAACCTAGTTAACAAAATATCTTAATAAGAAAGGAAGCTGTAGTTTTTCGTATTTGCTGTGTAGATTCGTATGGTGAGAATATGGTTTCTATTGAATTTGAAAGCAGTCAAAAGTAACCCGGGTTTGCCAGTAGTCACAGTCTGGAAACATTTTCAGTACGATATCTTAAGACAGAAAAATTTGCTAGAGTTCATATGTGGTTTGTTGATTAGGATGGTCCCTATTGATTTTGGTGGAGCTCAGAAGTTATCTAGGGTCACCAGCATCAAACTCTGGAAACCTTGTTTACACCTCCGAGGTAGACTGAGTTCAAAATCTGAAACCCAAGCTTCCTTACACTATATTTCAAGATGAGAAACTTTAAGATGTTTACGTAGTTTATGGATGTGTTTTGGTGTTACTACAGTCCCTATTGCTTTTTGTTAGGGGTCAAATGTTATCTGGGGTAAAATAAAATTACAGTGTGAACTCAAACTTGCCCTTACAAAAAGGCACGTCAACCTGTGTATGTACCATGTGTAATCATGCGTGGAAAAACAAAGGAAATCACGCGTGTTATTGCGTGACACACCTGAGTTTTTGGAACCTGCTACTCACAGGTTTGACACAGGTTTGGCACACCTTTCCTTGCCTTTAATATCAAGCCACAGGTTTTGTTGAAGAATTCTTTGTTAATCCTACTTTTCATCACCACACGTTTTGCACATAAAACCAGTGTCAAACCTGTGGCAAACCTGTGTTGAACCTGCAGCAAATGATCAACCTGTGTGAATGTCAAGGGAAAACACAGGTTTGCATGCAAAAACCTGTAATAACTCCTAGAAAATAACATGTGAAAACCTGCGACTTTGCAACTAATTGCCTCACCTTTTTTTGTAAGGGTGCTGGTATAACACTTGACTGAGCTGATGTAAGACAGGACATCATGACATTGTACAGTAAAGAATGTCTTGAAACCTTCAAGGCATATTTGCAATCTAGGTTTAGATATAGCCCAACTCTATGGGGATTACATTCTAAAAAGCTTGTAAACATCATTTCTCAAGTCAGGATAGTGAAATGTATTTTATTCTTTTTGTGCATTCATTATCATAAAAAGAGGGTTAAAACATTGTGACATTTTATATGGAGTGATTGTATTGGTATATGATTCCTCCTATGGTGCACTATTCATACAAGTTCAGAATATTAAACGCAGAGAGTACCATAGCCACAGAGTTCATTTTAAGTAATGTATTATTTCATTGGAACCACACACTGTGCTATGCCTCAATTACAGGCCTATTCCCTGCAAGGCTCCAGCGGACAAGCAAGTGGGCAAACATCACACGACCGTGGGACAAAATTAGAAGCAGCTATAGAAAATCGGACAATAAAGGTAACATGATTTTCCTGTTTTTTTTTTTTTTTTTCACTGTACATCTACTGTTGAAGTAATGGTGTCTCCATCTTAGGAAAATATCATTTCATAATTGTTAACTTGGAAATTTGGTGGAATTAGTTGGTATGTATATTCTTATAATGGTATGCAATCTTAATTTTTTTGTTAAAAGATAGCAAATGTCACTTATATTAAGGTGACACCTCTCGATTTGATTTCAGATATTTTTACCATTGACCTTTAAAGTTTTTAGCTTTTCCCGGGTGAATAGTGTGCATATTTCAAAAAAAGTATTAGCATAATATAAACTGGATAATGTGGCTACGTACCGTAACTACAATAGACATGACATTGTGCTTGTCTCTGGTTGCCTATGTAGGGGAAGGGTGGACTGCCTGGTTAATCCGAGGGACAACAAGGACGTAGATCTGGTAAATGAATGGGAGGACAAGAATTTTCAGATTGATTGTTGAACCCTGTATCGTGTCCAGGACTGGAACCATCTATAAACAATCCACCCTACGAAAACCAGTACATACGTAGACCTACATACACACACAACCAGACACACATACACACTCACAATGGCATGTACATACATTCAAAGTGGCGTTTTCTGAAAGCCCTACTGCCATATCACAAAATGTAATTACATATTGGTTATTGTGCTTGTTGTTTTTTGTTATTTAAAATCTGCCTAAATTATTGGAGGGCAAAACCTATGATTGCTCTCCCTCAATATTTCAGTTGGTGTAGCAATAGGTGTTTGCACCGGTTACCCGGGAACTCACTCTCCATCATATTGCAAGGTTCCAAATCTACTACGAGAAGCTTGCATGCAAAAAGAATTACCCAATGTACGGGAATAAAATATTTTGCCAATTAAGTGGTTAAACATTCTCGGGGCCTGAGAATGAAGGGAGCCCCTAGAAATTATGTGTTAGTTTGAAAGTTGTTTGTAAATGTCGGTACATATGTATATATATATATATATATATATATATATATATATATATATATATATATATATATATATATATATATATATATATATATATATATATATATATATATATATATATATATATTTCACTAATTCCGCACTTAGGGGGAAAGTTGTTGTTGAAAAGTCGACCCTAAGGGGAAAATTTTTTTGGGGCGAAATATAAGTTTCGCCGTAACGTTTCTACACACTTTTTCTATAGGAATACGTAAACGGACAAAGACGTCCTCCTAGATTTACAAAGTAGATACAATTACTTCAAAGTTGTCAAATTTACGGACACCTAGCTGTTAACACGAACGGATGGCTGGCCATTGAAATTTCTTATGTACTTCATTGTTATTTTTTCGCCCTATGTACGCGCAGATATAACAATTTCCCCCTAAGGTGGGAATAAGCGTTATATATATATATATATATATATATATATATATATATATATATATATATATATATATATATATATATATATATATACATATATATATATATATATATATATATATTTATAACGCTAATTCCCCCTTAGGGGGAAATTGTTATATATGAGCGTACTTAGGGCGAAAAAATAACAATGAAATACATAAGAAAAATTGTTCGCCCTAACGTCCAAAAATATAAACAACGTTATTTCAATGGCCAGCCATCCGTTCGTGTTAACAGCTAGGTGTCCTTAAATTTGACAACTTTGAACTTATTGCATCTTCTTTGTAAATCTAGGAGGGCGCCCTTGTCCGTTTACGTATTCCTATAGAAAAAGTGTGTAGAAACGTTACGGTGAAACTCCCCCATATTTCACCCCCAAAAATTTTTCCCCTGAAGGTCGACTTTTCAACAACAACTTTCCCCCTAAGTGCCGAATAAGTGAAATATATACATATATATATATATATATATATATATATATATATATATATATATATATATATATATATATATATATATACCGACAAAGCTGTGAAACTTCGTAATAGATGAGAAAACTCAATTTAAGAAAACAGGAAGTTCCAGTAGTTCTACCCTTATATCCATACGAAATCGCTGAAAATGTAGACATTTCTGATAGATCTGCTATCCTTGAATTGGTCACTACACGACAAGTGATACGAAAAAGCAAAGAAAGGCAAAAAATGTTATACGGAAAACGGTTTGAGACTAGAGAAAGCAGCATGAAAAGGGGATTATCTCATTGTACGTACGTCTTTTACATTGATGCTTACTGGAGAAAGGCTACCAAGTCTATAAATCCATTTGAGTTCTATAGCTTGGATGAGTTAGTTTTTGCAGATTTGGAAGTGTTTACCCAGCGGAGTATTCCCTTTTCTGATTTCCTGTCTATGGCCGCGGTGTCTAAACGTAATTCACCTCCTGTTTCACCCACGTACTGTTTTCCGCAATCTGTACAGTTAACCAGATGAACTACCCCAATTGAAGTGCAGGAAGGTGTCAGTCGGTATAAGGGGATCACCGACTGACACCTTCCTACGTCTGACGGAACTTGTCCTCACACAAAATTGTTTTCAGTTTAATGGGCGTTTTTTCCGCCAAGTTAAAGGAGTCGCTATGGGAACCAAAATGGGTCCTTCTGTTGCCTGTTTGACCATGGGTCACTTTAAAGAACTATTTTCTCAGTATAATGGGCCCCGACCTTTACTTTACAAAAGGTATATTGATGATATTGTAGGAGTTGCCACTGGATCCCGCCATGATTTAGAAACGTTAATCGACTTTGTTAATTTCTTTTGGTATATTGATGATATTGTAGGAGTTGCCACTTGATCCCGCCATGATTTAAAAACCTTTATCGACTTTGTCAATTTCTTTTGCCCCTTTTTGAAATTTACCCATTGTATCTCGGACTCTTCTGTTGTATTTCTCGACCTTTAACTGTCCATTAACAACTGTACAATTACCTCAAACCTACACTTTAAGCCAACCAACTCGCATAACTACCTATTGTATCCTTCCAACCATTCCAAATCCTGCACTAAATCTATCCCTTATTCCCAGCACCTGCGAGCCAGGCGAATATGTTCCGAGGATTCTGACTTCTCCACTTTATCCTTTTTTGAAAAACGCCAGTACCCTGCCAAAATTCTCTCTAATGCCCTGCGCAGCATTCAAGGAACCAGCAGAGAGGAAGCCTTGGAGAAAAGGAACAAATTTGGTTCAAATCTACGTATTCCTTTGGTTATTTCATATCACCCTTCGGTCCGTCCTATTTTACGCACTATCTACAAAAATGTAGAGTCGCTCTGACAAGGCACCTCAACCCGTGATGTTTTCCCAGAATCCTCCATCACTGCTTTTAGAGTTGAGAAAAATTCCGAGGTGTAATACATGCTCATTTGTTGGCAAACACGACTTCGTCAACATTGCAGGTCCAAACGGCAATAGCTTCATTGTCAGACAAAGATTCTCTTGCATTTCCTCTAATATAGTCTATGTTTTAGCTTGTGGAAGTTTCAACTCGTTGTATGTGGGAGAGACCATGTGCCGCCTTGTGGACCTAGTCACCGAGCACCATCAAACAGAATCTCAATGGATACCCGATCGCTGCACATTTCAATCCCCCTTCACCTTGTGATGTCTACTCTGCCACTAATTTCAAGTTTTGAAGCTATTTTTGTCAGCTGCAGTGATTTGATTGCGTGTGTTGCACGGTGCTTTTTTTGTAAGCCTTGTTTACGTTTTGTTGTCCCATCCCTCTCCATCATAACTTCCATTTCTTAGACCTTAAGCAATTGTTGTGCAGCTGGTTTTGATCACTTGATGTCGTTTGGAAGGTCAAAAAATTTGAAGCAGGCTAAAACAATCACTTAACAACTTCAACCATGTGCATTGGAAATGTTTTTTTACCAAAGAACACTATACGGTTATTATTGTAAAGTCTCGTAAAACACGCTTGCAATCACCATTCATTTTGATGGCAAGTTTCAGAAAGTGTGATTCGGAAGGGGATAAATTTGAACAGTCTTGTAATCTATGTATTTGACTACAAGACTATTGTAAGCCTAGAAGCCTTTAGCTTTTGATTTTGTTTCACATTTACGAGCTTTTCCTGCGAATCACAATGCTCTTTTACAACCTGGTTAAAACAGATGTTGCTTGATAGCACAACTTTGATGGTAACGAAAACCTCTTTTATCTTCTGCAAGAAACCTTCGAATATTTACCTTTCACAATACATAGATCGAGTTACTTCATATGTAAGATATAGTGACGTTATATGTCGAATTCGGTGCCAAGGCTTTGTCTCAAATATAATATTTGTATTGGCCAGTCGTTAAACACATTTGAAATGTTTTTTTTTTTCATAATTTGAAATTATTGGTATCTTTTCAGTCCTTAAGCAGGACAGAGTATTAAAATTACCTTGGCCACATATCGAAAGAGCAATTGATATTGTAATAACTTATTTTTTTAAATTTTCAAAGTCTAATGGGTTAGCAATTTCAGGATGAGGGTTACCTCCTCACGAAAGAACGGATCAAAACAAGTTTATGTATCAACAAGTGTGTCTTATGGGTTTATGATTGTATTAGAAATACTTTTATTTTATTTATTTTTTTTTCTTTAAATATTATGCGGTGTATTTCTACAGTTTTTGTCCGCAAATCTTGGTGATGAATGGCTAGAAGTCGGTAGAAATCTGGAATTGGAAGATGCAGAACTCAATCACATTAAAGCAGACTATCCAAATAGGAGAAAGGAGGCCATTTACCAAATGCTGCTCCACTGGAAACACAACCGAGGTTCAACTGCTACACACTATGATTTAATCAAAGCTTTAAACCAATCAAAGAGAAAAGACTTGGCAGGGAAAGTTTTACAAGATGCCAACTGAATAGTAATCACCAGTGGCTACCATTAATAAACAGACTGTCCTGATATTCAGTAATTTCTTAAGTTAATATGCAAGGTGAAGTTATGATAACTCATGATGGAAATGGACATCTATACTTAGTGTCGTTTTCTGTCACTTTGTGGCTGATTTATCCTGAAAATCTGAAAATTAAGAAAATCACACACATAATGTACCCAGTACCGCCATGAGTTGATGTGATCCCTGAAGGATCAATGAGGCTTCATGACGTATACCTTTCTTTTTAGCAATAGGGAAAGGCATGTGGGGTGACGTTCTTAATTTTTATTTAAAAAGAAGCGAAAAAGTTGCAATATAGACAGGTGCTGATATGTTTACCATCTCTAATGAGTTCATACATAAAGATGAAGATTTTATTTAGAAAATGTATGTATGTGTCTGGACAGTTTACATTCACTGTCAGTGAACAAGGTTTTCAGCATGTGATTTGTTGTTTAAGTCTGTCAGGCAAAAGAATGACTACGTGCGATAGTTTACATTTAACTTCACCTGCAGACCCATAGCTCTTTGCCAAGACAACACTTTTGATTATATTCATTTCATTTACTCTTTGTCACTTTTCAAAAAAAAAATATTACCATAACTCACTAGTAACCACGTTTTCTAACTTGTTATATGCTTACCTTGTCAGGTTTACAATAATGAACCATACAATAATACATTTTGGTGGGCAGCACAAATAGGTTAACCTCTAGTTGGCCATCTGTATTCTAACTCAGGATTGGTAATGGTGACAACATTAATATTGACAATCTAATTTTCCACAGTACACGTATTGTGAAAGTGGAAGATATTTTTAAATAATCCTGGTCAAATTATCTTTAAGTAACTTTTCATTTTTAACAAAACATTTTCTTTTTCATCTCCATGTGTCACGTTATACTTGCAATCCACTTGACAGAAAATGTTTTTTTTTTTTTTTTTTTTTTTTTTTTTAACCGTGAAATATTCCTGTACCCCAATTCAGACTGTCGGAAAAGGCTATTTTGCATCTCCTTCGCATCATCGTTGCATCTTAGAAGTTTTTAAAAAAGAAATTTATTTTGTTAAAAAAATATAAGTCTCACCTGATGCAATTTAAAAGTGGGTCGTTTAGCTTACTTTCAGAGGTCCTTTCTTCATCAAATCCTGCTTATAAGTCTGCTTATTGTGTTACATGTGGTCTACCACAGGGTTTAATTATTGGACCAAAGTTATTTATCTTTTATTTAAATGATGTATGTAATGTTTCAGACATTCTCCAATTTGTAATATTTACAGAAGACACCAATGTTTTTTGTTCACATTTTGACGTAAGTGCTCTATAAAAGAGTGTCACTTGTGAGTTGTTTAGGCTTTACAACTTGTTTTCAGTAAACAAACTAAATTTTTGGAAAAACAAATAATATGTTATTCACCTATAAGAAAATTCTTATTTTGAAGTTAGGATACATGTTGTACACGTCAATGAGGTAACCTGTACAACATGTCGTGGTGTTTTTATTGATAAGAAACTCACCTGGAAGCAACATATATCTTATGGGTGTAATAAACTCTCAAAAAATGTTGCGATCCTTCACAAATTCAGCAACCTCTTTAGTTCAAGTTTGTTATATACCTTTTATCACTCGTTATTCTTACCATAATTGAATATATACAAAAGCAATCTAACACCAGTATTTTTAAAACAAAAGAAAATTATAAGGATCGTTTGTCATGCAAAGCCAATAGCCAACATGTATGGTTTGTTTCAAAAGTTAAAGGTCATGACATTATTTTAGTTTATCAAGTATAGAACGGTGTCTTCATGTATAAGGCGTCTTCATAGCCTAGACACATTCAAAATTGTTTCTCTTTCTCGTCAAACAACTAAAATACCAAGCAAAGTGGGAATCTTAGATGAAATTGTGCCAATACAACAAAAACCAGCTTTGTATCTCATACTGCTCGGTAAATCTCAGAAATTACATTGTGCCAAGCATTAGAGAATATAGAAGTATAAACTCATTTAAATATATTTTTAAGAAGTTTGTAATAGCTCAATAGACTTTGTTACCTCAGATTTTTTCAAATTTTATATTTCATTTTACCTTATTTTTCTTGCATAAGGTCATCACTTGTTTGTAGTTATTCTTCATTTATAGCACCATAATTGAATTATTCCGGGTGAAAATGTTAATGAGTCTTGACTTCTTTTTCCTCCTTTTCTAGTAACTAAGATACACTAATTAATTGTATACAAACTGCGCGTGACGTATTGTACAAATATGCTATAAATAAACATTGAATTGAATGAGAAGAAAGTTTAAAATTGTCACAGATCATTTCCCATGTACCATGTTATGCCAAATTATTGAAAATATGTCACATAATACATAATGCCATGACGCGAATGATTTAATAATTTATAGCTAGATCGATTTTCCAAATGACCTCACTAGTCCCAAAGACGATATAACAGCACGATGTGGTTGGGAGTTTCCCTGGCCGATGAAATTTAATACATTCAAATGCTTCATTATGCGAATGACTTATAAGAAGGGGATAATTCATCATAACCACTTTGTGGGTCAGAGTGACTCTGCACTTCAAAAGGCAAACACCAAACATCTGTCTAGCACCACCCCTATCTTAGTATTGGATGATGGAATGATCTGCCTTAAGCTTAACATATATCTCAATCTGTTTACGATGCTAAGACCCCGCACATCCATGCTATAAGCTACATCATTTCATCGGCAAATAAGGGCTGTTGTTGATGCTCGCTCTATCGGTACACTACCCACAACCCCCACTGATCAGTTTTAACCTGCACAATACTTTTCCTGGTTCTTAAGTCATTGTCGTTGTCGGCATGTTTTAACAATCGAAGGTCCTTGGCAAATCTATCAAGCCTTCATCCCGCGCGTTTTGTATGCGAGTCTTATAAAGTTATAAACATTGTCAAATTTGCGGAGAATGTCTGATGTCAAGGGTGTTAGCTTGCCACTTTCCGCAGTGCAATATTCATATTGATTGTCCTGTCTACGATTTTGCATTGTGAAGCACTGGTTCACTTTTAAAATTACCCTTTTACATAATTGTTATTGAATGTCTGTGTTCCTATTCCACAAAGTTTATTTTTTTTTAAATCCATTTATTTCTTTGCTTCTGAAAATAAAATGTTGACAGTCTTTCAAGCCTGTTATTGTTTGATTCTTTATTGCTGTAAAGACTCAATAACTAACTAAATGTAGGCGGATGCATGCATTATTAAGATTAAAGAAGTTACAAAAAATTGTTATAATCCCCACTTCTCGACCTCTTTTGGAATTAATTCACCAAATTTGTCATTTTTAACATCACCACTTTGTAACCGCCCCCCCCCCCTATCGACCACTTAAATATTAGAAATTCCCCTCAACCACTTTTGCAACCGCCATGTAACCCCTTTGAAATCACCTAGTACAGTGGCGGCGAAACGGGGGGGGGGGGGGTTGGGGGATAAGCCAAGAAGGGTAATCTGTACCTATCTTTGTGCTGTGGGGCAGGATTACCGCAGATACTTTAGAGCATTGCCCTGTAAGGTTTCTAAAACCGAAAACTTAAAGGCGGGTATCCAGGAGGGAACTGATGGAGGGGGAGGGAGATGATAACAAGAGAAAAATGAAAAAGAAAAGGAAGGTGCAATTGAGTCAAGATAAATGTAGGGCCTACTGAATCGATTTTGAAGGTTATACAATTCCCGATGTTTCAGATTTGATCGAAAATAAGCAAATAGCACCTTAAGGACCCCGTAACTCCGCGAATTTTAAATGTAAGAGACAAAACACTTTAAACATATTATTTAGCCAGGGCAAAGCTTCTTCCAAAATATTACGTTTTTACAGCTTACACGACAAATATACGTTATAGTTACTCTTTGAAGTATCGTTTATTGCTTTTACTGTACAAATCCGCATGGGAAGTCCTCATAAGCACATCTTTTCCATTCTAAATGCGTACCAATTTCCATACTTGTGTCATAAAAAGCAAAACCTCCAATAACAGTGCTATTATCTGCTGTAGATTATATTAATAAGTTAGTTTCCGTTTTATCTATTGTTTGGTTAAAAGTTGGGTAAATTCTGGGTTAACAGTTTTAGAATCAACATTTTACCTGTAGCCATTTAATGCTTCTTATTACTTCGAATAACGGAAAAATGGCTGCATAATCTGAAACATACTTTCGTCATCGTTGGCATATAAAACAGAGGAATACTTGATCGTTCTATTTGCCATGAAATCAAGGCATTACTGCTACGGCAATCCTTGATATTTCAGCTTTCCTTCACGTTTAAATGCCAGGGTATTACTCAGAGTTATACACCTTTATCCGTCAATATACGCTGTGTGGAATGCAAGGAAACTCCTGCAACATGTTCTTAGCGTTATTGGTGTCAAGAATAGGCAGTGTATAAATGTAAAGACAAAACGTCGAGATGTATTCGTTGATATGCACGGAGGCTTTTAGACTTAATTTGGGGCAAATACAGGTATACGCTGACAAACTAGAAAGAAGCTGGTGTTTGTAACATGTATGTGACCTGAGTTACTTAGATGGAGTGTTATGGACAAGTTTGTTGCTAATTGGTTGGATCACCGTAGATTATTGTTTATCACTGTTAGGGGTAAAGAGACAGTGCCGCATCTTGGAGCAATATTTTACACTGCGCTCTTATATTCCCCGACAAAATTTATTTATAACTTTAGATAATAACACGGAAAGAACTATTTTCACATTATAGTATTTAGAAAATATCCCTCTTCCCTTAAAATATTCCATTTTTACCCGTAATTGTTGCACTTTTTTTTCAAATTTTGGAAGATTTGTAAAGAGGACAGGTTTTGAATGTTTTATTTTTGAGCTTTATTGTATTTCCGTCAAGCAGATGCCAATATTTATTATATGAAAAAAATTGCAACAATCACATTGCTTAAATATCTTTCAGTATCTTTGAAAGTTTTTATAAATTACCTTAAAATCCGGCACACTTTTTATTTTTTTCTTTTTCAAGATAAAAGCAAAACCTCATGACAAACAATAAAGGTAGAAAATAAATGGCACTTCATGAAAAATTAACTTTCTTCCATTTTTCGTATATTTGACTTTTTCATGAAGAATTCAATTAATACATCAGTTTAAACTATTTTTATTTACAAAATTGTTTAAAGATAAGGAGTAGTCCCCCCAAAATTTATTTGAAGGAAAGGCTAAATAACACAATTTGCGTCTTAGTTCTCTTCAAAGTATATTTCTTTCATTATATTTTATGACTCTACTTTTGCTTATTCATGGTAAAAAAGCACTTACTTCTAGTAAATTTCTAATTTGAAGACAAAAAATGTTGTCACATGACTGTTAACAGCCAATCACGAAACTGGGCAGTCTACTACACTACTTCAATTTGGGGTGACTGCGCTCGTCCTTTAAAAATAAGTGAAATATTCAGAAAAGGAAAGGGAATGTGCAATCTTATAAAATTTCCAATTACAGAGCGAGAGAAATCAAGGTGAAATATTTTCTACCCTGTATAATACTACTCATACAATTACTTTACAGTTACTTTCATCACGCAAACCGATAATGCAATTATTGTTTCAAGGTAAACAACATGTTCCACAGTGTATGTGGTTCCACTGAATTTAAATTATTTTATACCCCTTATACTTTCCCTACTAACGTAATTACATGACAACAGTTTAAGAGGCAACATTTTCTTTCCATTGGAAGTTAAAACATATTTCCCACGTATAGTTCAATTTTTGAAATAGCATGAAAACGGAGAAAGGGAAAATAAGTGTTTCAATTGAAGGTAAAAAAAAAAGTTATACCCCGTATACCTTCGCTACAAATATTATCATATCACAGCATACTGAAGGGCAAAGTACTTTTCTATTCGGGGGGGGGGGGGGGGGTAAAATACTTTTACCTCGTATCACACCGGTTGTAACGTTTTGGTGGAGAAATTGGCGTTTCTTTCAACAGCTTAAGGTATATACTTTATGCCACGTATAATACCACTACGAATATAATCACTTGGCATCAGACTAAAAGGCAAAGTATCTTCACTTTTAGGGTACAGGTTTTTATACCATGTACACACATTTTTTAATAAAATGAATTAAAACTAGGGAAAGAACAGGCGTTCCCATTGATGGCAAATGATATTTTACCCCGTATATACTACCGCGCTTACAGTTATACAATGGTACGACAACAGACTAAGAAGTTAAATACTCTTTCCATTGGAGTTAAAATATTTGTTACCTTGTATGGCACGGGTTTTGTTTAAATAGCAGTGAACAATGTGGGCAAAAATGTTTCCATTGAGCGTAAATCACTTTATGTTCCATATACTACCGCCGGTGGCGGATCCAGAGGGGAGGGGGAGGTGGGGTATGCATATCCCCCCCCCCCCCCACCGGGATGGTAAAAATTGTATAGATAACCAGGCTAATTGTAGCCTAGGCCTAAATTCTTTTTAAAGATACAGTGACATTTGTTACATTATTTGATTACCGTATTTTTGTGTCATACTCTTCATTAAAATGAAAAGTGTAAATAATAATGTGTCCATCTTTTGTATCATTTGGTAAATTCCCGTTACTAAGGCTTATACAGGGATGTTGCAGAGTGTGTATGCGATACGAGATGAGATGTGAATAAAAAGTTGAGAAGAAGATTTAGTTCTGATTTAAGATTATTGGCGGTTTTATTCCGTTCGATTGACAGCCGGCAAAAAAAAAAAAAAAGATATATATTAAAATTTAACTGTGTACAGATTGTCTCAAGTGTTCGTCGTCTGAGGTCTCCTGCACAAGTGTAGTCTGAGTGTGACCAAAGCTTGCAAACTCGGAGATTTCATGTTTCGGGGAGATTGGAACACATACAGTCCCCTGATTGGTTAAAAGTTGTGACGAACCAAATTGAATAAATAGTAGGGAATGTGCTGATCTAAAAAATGACCAATAAGGAGGCTGTAGAGGGTGAAATTGGCCACACCTTGAAAATATGGGATACAGTATACAAGTGGAACCAGGGCGAGGTGGTTCGTCACGTTCACCGGAAACACATGACGGGAAACAGGAAGGGTCCTGGGAATACAGGACAAAAGGAAGGGAGAGTTGATCTTAAAAAAGATGGCGTTCCTGTTAATGGTCATGGACGGTGCACCATACTACATGACACTTCGTACAGTTTACACATGACAAAGCCTAAAACCGTGTAACGGTAATAAAGTACAGTCACCCGGTATTAAATTCACATTGTCCCTACAGTCCGTTAAGGTAAAAATTACCCACACTTTCAACACTATGTTTTGAAAGCTTGGGAGTTTCAATGTGGCTCATAATATTGAAACATTTATCACCATTTTACATCTCGACCCCCTTATCTTAGACACCCAGGTGGGGCAGGGGGGTCTTAAAATGAAGAATTTGGAAATTTGCCAATTGTGAGACCAGCCTTCGGTGTGGTTTTGAAAACTCGTGAAATTACGAAATTTCCAATCAATTTTCTCTAATAAAAGCTCCATATTCGTCATTATTTGAATCAAGAAAGCAAGAAAGCAAAATTTCCCGCGCGCTTCTCGCGCCAAAATTGCAATTCCTTAGCAGAAGTGCTCGTTCATACCTTCACTTTGGTAAACTTTTCCAAGCTCTGGAACTGACAAAGTAGCAACAACGATCTTTGGTCGGCGCCCAACCTCAGATTTGCCGATAGAAAATGCAGATGTTTCAGTAATCCACCAACTGTTCAAATTTTCGTGCAGGAAGCCCATCAGACAAATTTTTCTGCAATACAAGTTTCATATTTTTAAATATTTGGGAAGGGCGAAATTTGAGCTCGCTCTGCGCCCTGAAAATTACACCTCTAGAAGAGTGGTAATCATAATTAAAAATATGGTAAAATTTGGATGCTTGCCCCTCCCCCCCCCCCCCACCCCATTTCCCATTTCCTGAATTCTAAAAGGCATCAGATACTAAACAACAGCTATACATATGGTGCCGCTTCGCTCAGTGTACATTTGATGTTCACATAACGCAAGACAAGCTAATCATCTACATACAAGGAAGCATCACAACAATTTGTACAAGAACAATCTGCATTACCGTGCCACCACTCTTTGGAATCACCTACCATCAACTGTTTAGAGAAAGCCTTCCTCAGCTTCTTTGATGAAAAATCTTTAAAGTTTCTATATAAGCTTGTTTTATTGAAGCCCATGACTTTGTTTACTATACTGTATTCCTGTCTATTTAGCTTCTTTGTTAGGCCCGAGGGGTGAGTATATGGTTGGGCTCTAGGACGGATGCGGTGGAATCGTGGGTTGGGTGTCTATTGTGGATTTTCTTTTGCTTTTCATAGTCTTATCATACATCTTCGTGTTTTCTTTACTCTTTTTCTAGGGAGTGTCACTTCACGACAAGCCCTAAAGGGTTTCTAAGTGCACTTCCTTTCACACTCCCTTGTTACGTATTTACTTTGTGATACTTGTTTTTAATTTTGTGTTGTGATAAACCAAAAACAAATAAAGGAAATGAAATGAAATTTCCCATCCACATGTGGACCGCCCCCCCCCCCCCCCACAGCAAAATCCTGAATCCACCACTGCTATCGCGACGATTATTACCACACGACATCAGTCTAAGGAGTAACATATAGTCTAACTCTTAACTTTGGAGTTAACAATGAGTTTTTACATTGTATCGCGCCGTTTCCGGAATACTGGCTACAAATTAAGGGAGTTATTACGTAAAACTGTAAGTCTTTTCATTGAAGGTAATATATTTTATGTCTCGTATACTACGGCTACTGATATAAGTTAGAAAAACAGCCAATTTGAAGGTACCCTTTTCATTGGAGGTGAAATATTTTATACCGTGCATCGCACTGGTTTGGAAATAACCGTAAACAGTTTCAAGAAGAAACGTTTCCTGTGAGGGTAAATTACTTTATGTCCCGTGCACTTCCGCTACGATTATAATCACGCGACATCAGACTAGACCAGATTTATACCGATATATTGGATCGGGATAAGAGTTTATGCTCTATCTTGGATCGGTATAAAATTCATGATCGAATGTATTACTACAACACTTTCGACCTACACATTCTAACTTCGATCTACCAACTTCGACCTACTGATTATTTATCCCGCTTGGGAGTACTATGGTAACAGGGAGAGAAAATTGATTCACGCGGGGTATTTATAGCCTGTTGTCGCTTTTGTGAATCACGAGCTGTTCTAGCGTAGTGGTTATAGACTCTTCCCGGAAAGCGGAGGATGGTGGGTTCGGTCTCCCGTGCGACCCGATTTTTTTTTTCATTTTTTCTCTCTGGTGTTTTTCTTCAACTGTTCCTTCTTTGATAAGAGTTTATACTCCATCTTGGATCGGTATAGAATTCATGATCGAATGTATTACTGCAACACCTTCGACCTACACATTCCTGCCCCTGAAGTAGAATGATGTCAATAACGTTAAATACGTATGTGCTCGCTGCTTTTGAACGTGTCCGTTTTAAAGCACGTGTTCGTTCCGTGTTCGTTCCGTGTTCGTTGTGAACAGGCAAGAACGGTCCACAGCGAGCCAAGATACATTACCTATTAGAATAATTACACAGTAAATGTTTGTTCCTGTGTCTACAAGAGCTTATCAGTTCGTTTCTTTTATTTAGAGTTGCTAAGGAAGGTTTGAGTATAATGAAGAACTTTTCTTCCAGACAGAGATTACAAGTTTTAGAGGATGTGGAGTATGCTCGGGCTTTGTTCATGAGTTTCCATTTTACAGAGTGTTCTACATTTGAATCCTTTAGTTTCCAGATGTATTCACTGAGTGCAGTTGCGTTTCCTTTGTCTTTGTGTTTAAAGCTAGACTTGTGGGCGGTGTATCGTGTTTTGAATGTGTTCTCTGTTAGACCAATGTATGTTTCTTCGTTGTGGTTGTCGTGGCGTGTTACGGTTGCTTGGTACACAATGTTGTTCGTGGGGCAGTTGCCTTCCAATGGGCACTCGCTTTGCTTTCTGCAATTGCAGTTGCTTTGTACGTTGCTGGTTGTACTTCCAGTTTCGCCAGTATGTATTTGTTGTGCGCTGATATAATTTGGTCTATGTTTGCCATGCAGCTGTAACTCGGTTTCACCGTGTTTCTGTTGAGTAATGTGTGTAGTTTGTGCCCAGGTGGGAAGCAGCTGTCCAAGAGGTAAAAGAATTTCTTGCCAATGTTGGTTGTGACACTGTCACTATACGGGGGGGGGGGGGGGGTTGAACTAGGTTATGGGCTCCCTTGGAATGACTGGTGCTAAGGGATTGGGTCTCGTACTTTAGGTTTTACCCATTGTAATGCTTCTTGGTATACGGGCGATGATGTGTTGAATGTGTCTTCTTCGGAAGAAATGTTGGATAGTCTCCTGTTCATGCTTTCTGGGATGTTCTTTATGATAAGTGAGGGGTGGTTGCTCTGTTTGTGCACATAGAGAGGGGTGTTGTTGGGTTTCATGTATGGCTTGTATGTGCTGGTACTTAGCTCAAGGGTAAGGTCTAACAAGTTCACTATTTTTTTGTTTGCTTCAATTTCTATTTTAAGCTTGTTTTTTGAGAATATCTTGCATATTTCTCTCTTTATTTTTTCTGTTTGCCTTGGTGTTGCTTTGCAAACAGCCAATCCGTCGTCTCTGTATAGGCCGACATTCATGTTAATGTGCTGAAGTTGTGACAGGAGGTACAATACTAATAGTTCACAAGTTTCAGCACCGTCGGAACTACCCATGGTGACATCGAATAAAGATTCGGTACGGTTGCATCATGGTGTTTCAACGAA